>JAJNNY010000060.1:0-217008 GCA_022453515.1 Astrocystis sublimbata | reverse complement strand
CTATAGATTTAACCCAAAAAAAAGAACCGCGATTCCAGGAATCACAGTACCTCAAGCAGAAAATCAAGCTAAGGCAGCCTTAGGCCTACAAAAAAAACTACAATAAAAGCTCATATTTATCTAGGAATAAATAAAAACCTACTATAATAAAAACAGGTTATTAGAGCTAACCTTAAAAAAAAAGATAAGGTCTATCTTTTAAAACGAAACATCGAAACAAAAAAACTAAATAAAAAATTAGATTTTAAATAGATTAAACTATTCGAAATTAAAAAAGTTAGGTTAAAATTAAACTACCTGCTTAAGCTACCTAAAGGAATAAAAAGATACCCAGTATTCTATATTTCCTTATTAAAAAAAGCACCTGATAACGCTAAGCTCAAAACCAAACTCGAAATAAAACCCGATTATAAAAAATTCGAATTCGAAAAGATACTAGATTTATGTTAGAATAAAAACATGTTTAAATACCTAGTAAAATAAAAAAAATACTTACATATAGAAAATATATAGGAACCTAAAAAATACTTATAAAAGGCTAGCTAGAAAGTGAACTAGTTCTACTACTAGTATTTAAACCAACTATAACCGAAAGAGCAAAGAAATTACCCGAGAAATCCTCGCTTAAACTAAAAATAAACCAATTAATACTAGGAATAACCCTAGTGTTCTAAAGGTCAGAAGTAAAATAGCGCTTATAACTATCTAAAATAGGGAGGATATTATCCTTCCGATCTAACTCGATTATCCTATACTAAAAGAGCTTAGTACTATAGTTTTTTACTTTTATATAAATCTTACGAATCTGGGACAACTAACTAGTAGCGGAGGCCAGCTAGAACTAAAAAACCGCTAATTATTTATAAAAAGCTAATAATTAATCGCCAGCCTCGGATGTTTTGTTATTTAATTTGTTTTATTACTTAATAATATAAAATAAAATAAAAACTATTAAAATACTATTATACGATCGTTTATAACAAATATACTCCTAATAATAAAAAGAATTTTTAGAAATATAACAAAAGGAGGAGAGGCTATATTAAAAGCAGTAGGTATATGGCATATTAGCTACTACTCTATTAGCTTTAGCAAAAACACGAAAGGAAAACCGCTCGCGAAACTTACGCGATTTTGTCACACAATCAAACATTATAAAACAAAAAAGAAATAATTTAAAAAAAAAAATTTATTAAAAATAATAAAAACAAAAAAAAAAGGATAATATTATAAACTAATAATAATCGGACTAGTTAGAAAAGCCTAATATAAAAGGCATATCTATATAAAAATGGACATAATACTATTATAAATAAATACATATATAAAAAAAAGAGGTCATATAACAAAAACCCACAAGGATCACAAAAAGAGCAATAATCCAGAGGAGCAAGGCTCACTTGGATTATAGTAATCCCAATAATCCAGGCTTATATAGATTATAATAATCCTAGTAATCCAGGATCACGAAAAATACAATAATCCAATAGTTATATAAAGGAAGGAAATATTATATAGCCTTAATAGTATTCCTATATATTTAGTCTTTCCTTACTTTATTATTTAATCTAAACATACTATTAGTTCTTAGAATAGGAGTAACCTCCTAACGATTTAGTAAATAATATCTTATATTGCTTAGCGATCCTTTATTATAAGCTTAGCCTTTATCCCTAGGAACATAAACCTACTAAGACCCCTACTCTACCCTATACTTAGTGTTATAGATAGAGCAATTGTTATATAAGTACTCCCAAGACCTATGTTAGTAATTAGATGCTTATACTACTATTACTAAGGGCTTTATTACCTAACAGCTATTATTTTTAAAGGTTAAAAAAGCATTTATTAAAAAAAATACTTAATTAGTTTTTAAACGCTACAAAAATAAAGCCTAAAAAACTAAATTTAAAGCCGCGATTCCTCGGAAGCGGAAAAAAATAGAATTAAGCCCTTAATCCAAGTTTGCTACTATTAAAGACATCCGGCGAGCGCAAATTGCCGCTGGCAACGTTAAAGATAATTCTAATAAATCTAACAGAACTGATTCACCCAGTAAAACTAAAGATTATATTATAGTTATTACAGATAGCTCAGAAAATAGTAATAAAGATGATGGATAATGATGGTGGAATTCGTAATTGGGTGGCCCGCTTATGGGGGTGGCTCGTTAATAGGGGACCGACGTTACATGTCAGGATGCTAGGTAGTCATAAAATCCTCCACCCACAAACACAGTACCTGTCCTCGTCTGGTTGGATACTTACTTGTCTCCCTACCTATGTAGATGCGGAAATGGCATGCAGGGCTATGTCCCTCATGTGGTTGCGTAGTGTTGTTTATAATAGAACTATGCAATTACGCAAGCAAACATCTATCCGATGTTAAAAGGTTGATCGGTATTCGGACATCCGTGTGATTGGCCCTGGGAAGTATAATATGTTAAATTCAGAGGTTATTGGATGATCTTTCATGTGCCAATGTGTGATGGAGCAGTCCACTCGCATTCGCAATCCGTTTAAGAGGCTGCCGAGACCATTGCAACAGTCACCACCGAAATGCACTATAAATGTCATGTCTACGCAATGAAAGTTAAGATAATAATGCATTGGCTTTTTTTCTTGAATCTCATTCGATGCTATGATACTATTATTATGAGCATGAGTTACGCTGCTAAAAAGACCATGTAAATGAGTGTTATTTCGCTGGATTTGACGAGACCCGACTTCAAATCATCATCTTATCACTCAATTGGCGGGTCAGTCTGTGATGTGACCTTGGGCTGAACGGGCTCGCCGCCTCCTTCTTGTGTTTCTTGAGGCAGCGAACGCGATGGTATAACTTCAGAGGGGGTAGTCTTGCTACTCTATAAATTCTCTCCATGCGTTGGATGCTGCCAAAGATACTCTGACGGCTGTTTGTCTGGCGGTTTCTTCGGATTGACTGGTGGCATCGCCACTCTCTGCATGTGTTATATATTCGCTCCATGCCACGAATGCTACGAGAGATTTACTGGTGGCTGCTACGAGAGCTGCTCTGGCGAATGCTTCGGATTGACTGGTGGCATTGACACTCTCTGCAGGTGTTATACATCCGCTACCTGCCTGGAATGCTATGAGAGCTACTCTGGTGGCTTCTCGTCTGGCGGTTGCTTTGGATATACTGGTATTGTCAATCTCTGCACGTCTTAATGCTCCGAGAGCTGCGTTGGTGGCTGCGTTGAGAGCTAATCTGCTGGCTGCTGCTCTGGCGGTTGCTTCAGATTGACTGGTGGTATTGTCGTTTTCTGCTTGTGTTGGCTGCTGCGGCAACTGCTCTGGCACAGCTTCAGGCTGAGTAGCATTGTCGATTTCTGCTTGTGTCGGCTGCCGTGGCAAAGGATCTGGTGCCCTAGGCATATTGATATCCGCCGATTTCTCGTCTAGATTTGAGGATGGGTGAGAGGGGCGGTGCACCTGGTGTTCTGTACTGATGAGTCGACTAGTATGAATGCGAGGAGATATCGTATGATAAAAGGTGGTAAACAAATCCAAAGGCATCGAAGGATTGTTGACACTCAAAATTGAGAGATAAACAAACTTGAAAGCCTGCTCGCACTCGACGAACTTGCACCTGCTAATTACCCAACATCGGCGACGTCAGGAGCTGGCTGCCTTGGATAAGTACCCCTTACGCAATGGTAGCTGTTGTGTGTTATGTCCATCGCGCCCCGGCAGACAAAATTCGAATGAGAGAACACCTCACGCCTACCTAATTGTTTGAAAGCTACTACACAACGTGGGTTGCCACTTCCGCAGATGGCCCGTAGATGGCAAAGTACTCTGACATGAAATCATTCTAGCAAGAGCTCACCAATCATACCTATACTGGCCAACGACAACCACAACGGCAATACCAAATAGGTAAGTAGTTATTGCTACGCGAACATACCTCTATCTTCGTCTTGGCTCTTAAGCTAGGTAGTCATCACGATCGACTAGATGAACTATGACAGGTGTCGTTACTTGCTCATATAGCGATTACAAACATCGAAGACGGGTTTGAGCACAGACTGCAAGAAGTAACAGCCTCCGTAACGATGAACTACGGCAAGTTCCTAGACAACAACAACATTCTGCAAACTCGCTCACGAGCAAAGCACTGAAAACCCCTAATCGACAACGGCAAGCACAACCGACCGATGCTCACCCAGACAAGCAACCATCCATCATCACAACCATCAGCCCCCCAACACATCACTCCCAATCCGTCGTGTCTCCCCCCCATATCCCCTCGTCCACTCCCACTCCCACTTATACCGACAATGATCCGCATAATACTTCTCATCCAAGCCAAGATTCATCAACTTATCCGTCGCCCTCCGCGTGACCTCGGCCAGCGTCTGCAGAAACGCCGTAAAGCCGGGATAGAGGCGGCAGTGCGGCGTCTGCGGGCCGAGCTCGACCTGCAGCACCAGCCAGTCCTGCCAATACCGCAGGGTCTCGAGCAGGTAGTCGCAGTTGCCGAAGTAGGCGCCCGTGTGGTGGTAGATGGTGCCGATGAGCGCGCCGTTGCGGCCCGGATGGCTAAGCGCCACCTCCAGCCAGTCGCGGGCTACGTTGCGCATGTCCTCGGCGCTCACGAGGTACACCCCGCCTAACTCGTTCTGGCGCGATGCGATCTTGATTAGTCGGATTGTGTCCTGCCCCGGTTTGTCGCGGTGGCCGGTCTGCTCTTGCAGGGCGTGGAAACTGTCGGGGCCGAAGAGCGCGTCCACCAGCCATTTCGTGTAGAGGTGGCGCGTCGCCATGCCCGGGTGGTTGTATGTTGCGCTGTCTGCGAATTTCGGAGAGTCGGCTGCTAGGAAGGTGAGGTGCGGTTTTCCGCCGTCGAGCACGTTCTTCAGGCCGTTGGTGAAGAGAAGGAAGGTCTTGTAGTCGTCCGGCAGTTCCGATTCTACGAGACGCTCCAGCTTGCGCAGTTGGGCTGGGGGCGCGCCGCGCTCGAGCTTGCACCCCCATGTGAAGTACATGCGCCAATGGGTGTCGCAGTTGGCTACGATCTCCCGCACCGCCCAGTAGATGTGTTGCTGCTCGTCGCTGCCGGTGATGAGTTGTTGTGCAGGAGACGGAGTGTCGGTGATCAAGAGGGGCGCCGGGGGAGTTGTTGGGTAAAGGAAGCTTGCGATGTGCCGGATGATGAACCATGCGGCGGCAATTGTGGTGGTTATCTGGTGCACTCGCTGCATCACATGGGGCTGCGCAAAGAAGGCTATTGCATTGTTGATGGTTTGGCGTGGCATTGCTATCACAACGTGGAATATGGCGGAGTAGACTTGCAAAAGTCCCAACAGCAGACTGGAGACGGACCAAGTAGCGGGAATCCAGGGCGTGAGCATGTGAATAACAGCTTCGAGGGTCAAGGTCGGGCGGAACACATCTGAAGCGAATCTGGAGAAACTGACAAGCCACGACGGTGCAGCTGGGACGTCTACAGCTTGCTGGTGCGATATGTAGAAGAAAGTGTTCACGGCATAGAAGAATAGTGAGTAATACGTCGTAAGAACCACGATGTTCCCAAGGACACGGGTCCATCCGCAAAGGAACCATCGTAGCGCGAAGTGTGTGACTGCCATGATGAATCCCTCCTGGACTGCCAGTATGACCTCTGTGAGAAGCGCCATCGTGGTAAGCGATTTAGCTGTGAAGACTTTTTGGGTGACGGTTGCAGTATGGGATTTCTGCGAGTTTGAGTTCCAGAGCATGAATACTTGTTGGATGGGGGGTTCATATATTTAAATATTCAACAATGTCAACAATAGCATCGATCCTCAAAAATGCCCAGAAAAGGGGTTCAATGAGTGGTCTGCTTGACGGTTTGTAAACGCCTCCGTATGACTACAAAGATTTGAATACTTCTAAGAAGCATGAAGCCTTGCAAGAAAGAGACCCGTTTGTGGTATATAACAATTGATCGCAGATGGTTTACGCATGGATATCTTGAGCAATTGATATGATTCTGCTAGAGTGCCTCGAGGCTGAGGAAGTCACACCTCCCACTGCAGGCAGCATAGTCCGAACCAGCTAGGTGCAGCCAGTCATAAAGCACTCAAGATAGGCTGCGAAAGAGTCAATTGATTGATTGAATGTTTACCACCAGCTTTTATTCTTGAAGAGTATGTTGATATGTGAAAGATTTGTCGTGTGGCGGAAGACATATTGAGTTTAAGGGGCAACTAGTCCTTATTGTTCCCACAAACGACTTACAATGCTTTATACTTTCTGGTGTGGAAATCAAACCTCAATGCTAAAAGTGCGACTATGAGAAAAGTACCATTAAATTGAATCCCTAGGTGTCTATTATTTTTTTGGAGGCCGTCACTTTAATTGACGATAGTGGCACAAGATATAGCCGTGGGTTCGGTATCAATCAGGCCACGCCAAGCCGACGATCGATACCGGGGATCCCCGCACAAGCTCGCTTCTCCGCAAACGCGCCACCCGCCCGCATCCGTGACACAATCGCAGGCTTCTAAAATGTGATTTGATTCTCGATTGCAAAAGCAAGCAAGACGAATGAAACACAGAAATGGCGGTGTTCATGTACTTTGTTGTCACGCTCCTCGGCGCGATCGGCGCATGGCTGTACCCTCCCGTCAAACATTATGTGGCCGTGCTTGGGTTCAGACCGTTCGAGAGCTCGGCGAACATCCACGGCTTGGAGACGCTGTTCATCCCCGACACGGTTGCTTGTGAGGATCTGGAACACCATGGGCCGTCGGGCATGATTTACACGGCATGCGCTGGGGAGCTCGAGGTCGTACGTGGGTGGATGCCTGGGTGAGTCTTCCATTGCGCAAATGAGCCGTCGTGGTGAGCCTAACTAACATGTTTTAATAGCGCCGGAGCTTTAGCTCGTCCGGTCAAATCAGCTGGCGGCACTATCGTGACCATTGACCCTGCGGTGCGTCTGAATGATTATTCATGTCTCATGCTCAATTGAAACCGACGCCTAAATTTAAAGTGAACTAACACTCACCTGCCGCAGACTCTCAAATCAAAGAAGTTGACATTGGAGAATTTCGAAGGGCCGTTCGGCACTCACGGCATCGCACTCTACACGCCACCGTCCAAGCCCGACGTGGTGTACATATTCGCCGTCAACCACCTGGCGAATCCGCGGTGGACGGCGGAGTCCAAGACGGAGGCGAAGGCCGCTTCGCAGATCGAGCTCTTCGTGCACACGGTCGGCAGCGACGCGGCGCAGCACCTGCGAACCATCGCGCACCCACTGATCCGGACCCCCAACGACCTTCTCGCAATCTCGGAGCACGAGTTCCTCGTTACCAATGACCACTATTATCGCGACGGCCACATGAGGACGGTCGAGGAGCTCTTCCGTCTGCAGAGCTGGACCGACATAGTGCACGTACGCTTCGACGAGGAAAAAATCGACGCGGCCGTAGTTCTCGACAGTATCCCGACGAACAATGGGCTGGGCTGGGGGCCCGACCAGCAAGTTGTCATTGGCGACGCGCTGGGCGGATACGTGTACTTCGCCAGCCTGCCCGGCGACGAGAACAGGACGATGACTGTGTCGCATCGGCATGCAGTTGACTGCGTCGTCGACAACGCGAACTATTTCGCGGACCCGTACGCCGGGGTCGACGGCAAGGATTACAGCGGGTATTTGATGCCCGGCGTCTCCGACGCGCTGAAATTCACGACCAACTTCGACGACCCGACGTTTACGAAACCGCTCCCGGGCCATGTATGGTACTTGCCTGCGATTGCGGGCAAGGACAAGCACGTCGACGGCACGAAGCTGCGCAGGATCATCTTCCGGGACGATGGATACACTATTCGATCTATTACGACTGCGGTTATCGTCGCGATTGATCCAGCTGCGAACGGCGGGAAGCGCGAGGGTTGGCTGTTTGTTACGAGTGTCATCGGAGCTGGCACGTTGGCTACGAGGATTGATTTCGAGGCAGTGCTGGTCTAGTCAGTGCGTCGGCTTAATTTAGTCGGACAAAGAAGGACGAGACAAACCGTACTCATGAGCTGGGATTTTGGCGCATCGATTAGTTACTGGCAATTGCGGCACGGGTAGGCTCGGATGAAAGTTGCGTTCTCATGACTCTTCATAGCTCTAGGTAGACCGGCAATTTTGGAATGTTAGGTCGTCTTTTTTCATTTACCACGCGCATGTTGGGTTGTATCGCATCGCTGCGACTTCTCATTGAACCCTGCCTTGGTAGTCTCGTGGTCTCATAAGCAGAGGATTGGCTATACTCACCCTCACTCTCTCCTATAAGCAGTAGAGTCTATTTTGCGGTCTTGATAAAAAATATTAAGCGCTGCCTCGGGAAAGCGGGCGGCCCTGAGCAGCTCGGCCGAGCTTGGGCGATATTCTTGAGTCACTAGGGTTCCATCGACTCGCCATATGAGCGGAACTTCTGTCAGTTATAAAATTGAGGTCTGCTTATCGTGATATTGATGCCGCTTTAGTATGCATGTTTCATGCGTATGCGCTGGATTGCAAGAGAGCTGCCGCGATCAAACGAAAGTAGCAACCCAGGTATCCATAGCCAGAACCTTGCTCATACCACCCGGCACGTTCGCCAAGCTCGTCTCACACGCATCCCGCACCGCCGCAACCACGGCCTTCTCCTTGTCATCAGTCACGTACTTGATCACATCCTGTTTGAAAGATGGGGAAAGACAAGCCGCGACCTCCCATTGTCCGTCCAATAACCCAATCCCAGCATGCAGGTTGGCCTGGCTTTCCAGCCGCCACCCGGCAGCCTTGGCCACCTCTATCAGCCGGCTGGGTCCGAGCGCTATGCGGATGTTCGACTGACTGTTCCCAGGCTTACGGCACTCCAGTGAGGCCTGCGCGAGTGCGGCTAGTACGTGAGGCTGACCACAGGGGTTGCGGCTGGCCAAGGCCCACTCAGCGATGAGGAGGCGCTTGCTGCGCTGCTTCACGGCTTTCAGGAGCCTGACGATGTCTATGGGGGAGTCGAAGTACCACAGGCAATGGGCAAACACGGCTTCGTCGAAGCGTTCGGTGGAAGGCAGGCGAGTCAGGTAGGCCAGGGAATTCTCATGTATCCAAGTAATCCGCTCTCCAAGCGGGCCCAGAGAGATGTGATCCTGTGCTTGGCCGAGAGTATACGGGGCACCTGCCGGCGCCATCAGCTGGTCGGCCTGCTTACCTAGCTAACTTTGCGCTCGCTCGCCCCAGCCTTGGAATAGGTAGCACGGCGAGAAAAGCGAAGAGGACTTCATTCACTCACCGTAGTCCAAACTCCCCGGATCGACCGCCACCACCTTCCCCTCCTCGCCCACAGCTGTGGCAAGGACAGTCGTGCAGTCGCCCTGGCCGCATCCGATTTCTAGCACCTTGGAGCCAGCGGCAATGTTCCAGTGTTGCATGAACATAATGCGGTGCATGGTTTGGGCGCACTGGATACGGAAATTGTTGGGATCGTGGAGAGAGAGACGGGCGATGTTGACGGGGTCGAAACTGATTTCAGCGGACATGTTGGGTTTTGGTGTGGATAAGGATTATATCTCGGCGAAAAACATGTAGTGGATTTGATTGAGGCAGAACCAAGAACAAAGAGAACTTGAAGTGAAATGAGGATGTATTGTGTAAGTTGGGGATGCTGCCTGTCGAGTTATTTGTACACAATCATGACAACGTGCTTCCGTCGTGAGTACCTCACGAGACCCTTCGAGAGTAAAGTACCTGCCTCACTGTGGCTACTGGAAGGTTGCGCAGGGGAGCAGCTTATCTGTGAGTCAGTCGCACAACGCGACTGAAGATGGAGATCTGCCAAGATGATCTACCAAGATGCGCGAATGGGGGATATGATGTATTTGTAAGTGCTGAGATCTGACAGCACACGCTAGGCTAAGTAGAGATGATTTAAGCACATGCTAGGCTGCATTAAGTAAGTGACTATACCTAATAGTTGACATCATGATATATTTTGCCTTGCTAATACTCACACACACAGATTGGTGATCGCATTTATACTCATTCCCCCCTCCTCACCAACTCAAACCCAAAGCTTGGCACCATCTCAACCTGCATAAAGCTCACATGGCACGCTACGCGCTGGCACCTCATCTCCACCACTAGACTCTCCGCCCCGCTGGGACAGGCGAACTCCACCGTGGTGCTGTTCGGCTTGGCCGTGAGGTCTAAGCCACCAAGAAGCTCGCCGCGCACGGGAAGGGTTCGAGTACGATAAGATGTCGTAGTCTAGCTTGTCCATAGCGGAAGCGACGGTGGCCGAGCGTGCGATAAGCTGCCAGACTTCGATCTTCGTTACGTCTCCCTTGGTCGTGAGATCCTTGGCCTGTGCAGAGAAGTCCGGGGGCGGCTGCCAGGACAGCGCGCATGCATTGATGCCGTTGGAGGGAATGGGGAAGCGCATGATGGTCGAGTCCTTTTCTTCCGTCAGCACCTGAGTTGCGTATCGAGGGGTTGACTCAAATGGTAGGTGCATGTGCATGGCTTATTGATGATGAGGAAAGAAGGGACAAGTCACTGCGAAATACGAAATACGGACCTCAACAGTGACACAGATTTGCACCCCCTGGCCCCACACGGAATTCTTCAACTTGCGGCTCACCCGCGCAATCCTATCCGGCCAAGCGCGGTGATAGACCGGGGAGGGGGGAATAAGTTTCGCTACCCTGTCCAGTCCCAGCCTGGCGTCGCCATAAGGGAGAGCTTCATGCTCAGAGTCGGAAAAGGGGTAAGCTTTATACTTCGACAATATAGCGGGAAGGAGGGCGACGTTGACGGCTGACAGCAGCGCTATGGCAATTGAGAAATAGAGGGTGAGCTGGGTCAACCGGGAGGGCTTGGAGGGCGTGAGGGCGGGGAGATTGTGTGAGGGGACAGAGTGGTCGTCATCAGAGGAGGAGCGTAACTCGAGAGTTGCGCTGAAGCGCTCGCCATCGTCGTGTGGTAAACGGGGCGCATGTTGGGGAAAGCTGGACTTTGCTTGACAGAACATGGCGAGGGGCGGTCGAAGTTAGAGCAAAGGGAGCGATAGAAGGGAGGGAGAGTGCGCCGCGCTTGCCAGAGAGAATTAGGTTATAGTCCGCTAGAAACACGGCACCTTGACAGCTCCCACCCACTCGGCTTTCTCGCTGTTCGTCAAATTCCGCCATTCTTTTCGTACCATCAGCGTTTTGCAAGTTTGTGGTTGTTCTTCATTCCATTCGTGCGCCAACGAGGAGGACAAGCACGCCGAGGAACAGAATCGGATAGCCCATGGCGATCATTCGGCCGGGAGCTGAGCGGAGAGTGGACACGGAGAATTGATGGCAAGGTCTCAACAGTCGCAGTATTGAACGGAAGCCTATATAGTCAGTTTTATGACTGTGCAAGGGAATAAGGCGCCTGACCATCATGCTTGCGATCGGTCACTACTGCCGGAATAGAGCAGCCCAGATCACCCTTTAGATTAGCCCCTGACCACAATAGATATTCCATGTGCCTTGAATCAGCCCCTGAGTCACCCCAATTTCATTTTCACTCTCCTCGCCATCCGCGGCTACGCCTCGTTGTCTGACGTCGCACTTCTCCTCTCCTCCCTTTCCGAGCGCGTCGAGGCCCTTCACCTCAAGCTCACCTCTCCAATTGCCTACTCTCCCACACTTAACTCCAAAAAGCATTTGAATCTACCATCCAGCCCGCCATACCCGTGCGCACACCCGAAGATGTGAAGAGGACAAAACACCCCTCCCTTCCCACTGGACTGGCGCACTACATCAACTCCTTCGAGCAGTATCTCTTTCTCGCCGAACAAGTGCTCCAGCGGAAGTATGCGCCGTATTCCAAGCAGACGCCTGCGCAGAGGGCGATAAGCACCAAGCTCGGCTACTCCGCACACTTCGAGGAAGGGAATCGAGGCGAACACCCGGTTCTCGGAACAGATCGGCGCGGGAGCACTACTAGAGCGGCCCGCAAGCGCTAGCGGAGAATGACGATGTGTCATTTGGAATCGTGGACTTGGCCTTTGGACATCTTTCGCGGGACTGGAGCGCTGGGCGCGAAGGAGAGGCAGGCTGTGTTTCCGCCGATCTTGGACGCACTAGAGCGATATTCCAGCGGGGTCAGGGGAGAGTATAAGGTGCTTGTTCCCGGAAGCGGCATGGGTAGGTTGGCGAGCGACATTGCTGATCTCGGTGAGTCCGTCCTGCTTGGATGAGTTGAGTTGAGTTGAGTTGAAAGACGTGGCCTCACATCGGCGCAGGGTACGACGTCACAGCCAACGAGATGGACTACGGCTCTATCCTGGCGTATCATCTCCTAGTAAATCACACAAGTTCGCTACATCAACACATTCTGCAACCATTTGTGACCAAATGGACGCATCAGGCCAATCCCGTCTCGCGCTACTCCGCCCTGACGGTGCCGGACCACTGGCCAAATAAGACGGTCAAGCTCGTCGAGGGCGACTTCTTAGAGATGTTTCCCCGCGACAGCGAGTTCGACGCCGTCGTCACGCTGTTCTTCATCGACATTTCCAAGAACGCAATTGACTTCCTGAGCAACATATATCGGCTCCTGAAGCCTGGCGGGGTATGGATTAATCTTGGACGTGCGTTACCGTCCCCCCTTTCCTGAAAACTGACGTTTAGCTTATTCTTTTCTCATGATTGCGACGTTTCCACATCCGAGCTCGGTTTGACGTGTAAACAGCGCTGAAATGGGGCTCCCACACCGCCCTCCAGCTCTCGGCGGAGGAGGTGCTGCAGCTGGCAGATCTGCTCGGGTTCGATGTAGACCATACTTCCAAAAAGAACGTCGACAGCTTGTATGCTGAGCAGCCGGAGATGTTGCTTAAATCCACTTATGGTGAGTGCCTGTTGTTTTCTGTGAGTAGTGAGGGCGGTTGCTGATAGGATGGGCAGTTACGCAGTTCTGGTCGGCGATGAAAAGGGGTTGAAAAGGGGTGTGTAACTAGAGTACATAGCAAAGGTGCAAAATAGTAACATCTTGATAGGAATCTAATTCGGTAGCCTTTAATGGGCTACTTGAAATTCCTAAGACTCAAACAGATAATAGTAAGAGTTACTAATAACGCTTAGGCAGCTAGCACTCTGTATTCCACGGCGCTGATGCATGGCTTCAAACCCACGGTTCTATATAGACAACTATGTTAATACCTGTTAGCTGTAAATAGGGGCAAGAACAACGCCCTCAGAAAGCGCCCAGTGATGATAGTAGATATAAGATATGTTCATCCCTAACATAGCACGCCTTCCTGCGCGATATCTAGGAACTTAACATGTTCCCACGCCTTTAAATTTATTTCGAGTCTTATGCCAGCTTCTCTTCGTGTTACATTATGCATTATATAATCCACACCACACTCCTATGAATCTAGGGCCTTTAGCATTTCTCATATTTATAAACCCTTATAGATGATGCTATATCCTCAACTCCTTTTCCTATTTCAATTATATAACTCGGCCTACTTCTATCAATTGCACACAATATCAATTACTTAACTACTTACCTACTTAAACTACTTAAACTACTCCAACAAATTAATCAAGCCTTTATTTAACACAGCTAGCCACATCCATTGCCCCGCATGCGTCACTTCCACACACACACACACATATACATACACAGACAATCCAAACATACCATCCAAGCACACCAATTCGAACAGACAAGAAAGGAAGTAGACAGACACACTACAAACACATCGTCTCTATCTAGCACAGAAGTCCTTAAGACAGCCACTCTTATCACTCTTATCACAAAACCATTAAACCATCAAACAAGAGTTTAGATTTATGGCTATTTTACTTCCTTAGTGTTTAAAACATAGATCAATCAAGCAAATAAACCCTCACATAACCAAGCAAACAACCAATAAGCACGCAAGCAAGCGAAGATAAAACCCATTTTACTTTACCACCGGCTATCCTAACCGTCATAAATCAATACTTGAGTACCTATACCTACCCTATACCTATAGTTTTACATATGTGCGAACGCCGTAGGGAACCGAAAGGGTACCGGGAGGGGAGCCGGAAGAGGGGACGAATTAGGTACCAAGCAAGCAAGCAAGCATTGAATAAATAGACAGAATAAAAAAAACGCCGCATCAACATTCTATGACCAACGAAGCGTCTTTCTCGTTCTCTTTCTTTTCTTTCCCAACATTGTGGTTGTTGCCCCTGTCAGTCAGTCCAGTCCAGTCCAGCCCGGTCATTGTATTGTATTGCACACATTTGCT
Organism: Astrocystis sublimbata; assembly: GCA_022453515.1. Taxonomy (NCBI): domain Eukaryota; kingdom Fungi; phylum Ascomycota; class Sordariomycetes; order Xylariales; family Xylariaceae; genus Astrocystis; species Astrocystis sublimbata. The sequence goes on along the minus strand of JAJNNY010000060.1, from coordinate 202,745 downwards.
TTCTTCCTCATTTTTCATTATCCTGCTCGTCTAGATCGGGTCCCTAGAGCCAAACCAATTCGTCTCCGAGTTCTAATTTTACCAGACGATTCTTCTTATACGCGCAGCAGCTTAGCAGCGTAGTCAACGATCAACTGCTCAGTAGGGAACGACATGACCTCAAGACCCTGAGCGTAGGGTGTGGGGACTTCGGCACCAGTGATACGCTGGGCAGGAGCCTCGAGGTAGTCGAAACCGTACTCCATTGTGGTGGCGAGGATCTCAGCACCCATGCCAGCGAAGGGGAAACCAGACTCGACGGAGATCAGGCGGCCGGTTTTCTTCACGGACTTAATTATGGACTCGACATCGAGCGGCTTCACGGACCGTAGGTTGATGACCTCAGCCTCGACGCCGTACTTCTGCTTGAGCTGCTCGGCAGCAACCATGCACTGGCCGACGGTGCGCGACAGAGAGACGAGAGTGACGTCCTTGCCCTGGCGCTCGATCTTGGCCTTGCCGAAGGGCAGGACGAAGTCGTCCTTCTGGGCGGCCTCGGACATGGGGAAGGAGACACCGTACATCAGCTCGTTCTCGAGGAAGACGACGGGGTTGGGGTCGCGGATGGCGGCCTTGAGCAGGCCCTTGGCGTCCTCGGCGGACCAGGGCGAGACGACCTTGAGACCGGGGATGGAGCCGTACCAGGCGCTGTAGTCCTGGGAATGCTGGGCGGCGACACCGGAGGCGAAGCCGTTGGGGCCACGGAAGGTGATGTTGCAGGGCTGGATACCGCCGGACATGTAGAGGGTCTTGGCGGCGCTGTTGACGATCTGGTCGATGGCCTGCATGGCGAAGTTGAAGGTCATGAACTCGCACTGCGGGAGGTCGAGGGACGTTGATTAGCATGGAGATCTTCGCATGTACTGGTTTGTGCTGTTTCGAATTCCTCCCGACATGCGCCAAAGCAGAGTATGTATGCATACACAATCGGGAGCAGCTTGGGATGTGACGAGAGGATGGGATCAACTCACAATGGGAGCGAGACCGCTGAGGGCGGAGCCGACGGCGAGACCGCAGAAGCCGCTCTCGGTGATGGGGGTGTCGATGACGCGCTTCTCGCCGAAGCGGTCGAGCAGGCCCTTGGTGACCTTGTAGGCGCCGTTGTATTGGGCGACCTCCTCACCGAGCAGGTAGACCTTGTCGTTGCGCTCCATCTCCTCGGCCATGGCCTCGTTGAGGGCCTCGCGGACCGTGTACTCCTTGGAACCCTTGGCATCGGCGAAGGTCCTGCGCTGGGCGACGGCAAAGGACGAGGGCGCGGCGAATCGGGGTAGGGCTGTTCGCGGGGCAGCAGATGTGAGGCGGGCCGAGGCGGCTAACCGCGAGGCGGGACGCAGGTAGCGCGACATTGTGAGATGTGTGATGTGAGAGGATGGAGGGACGCAGGCGGTATGGGACGGTGAGAGCTATTGAGAGGAATGGGGAGGAAGAAATGGCTCGCAGCGGTCCGGACCGTCAAGGGGTGACGGGGGCGTCGAGGATGGGAGGTCGGAGAGGATGAGGATGAGGATGGGGATGTGTTGGACACGAGGACGGTGAGGGTGGTGAGGGAGAGGAGCGGCGGCCGGCTCGAGTGATTTTTCTTAGAGGTACGGTGTTGTTTGGCAGGGGACTCTGGGTAGGTACTCTAGGTAGCGAATAGCTCAAGGTTGGCTCACTGAGGTACCTGGTGCCAATGGGTACAGTGGCTAATCAAAAGTCGGCCTGTGTCAAATTGGCCTTCTGACTTGCTTGCTGACAGCTTTCAGACGTTGGTTGTGGTTGATGGATGGTTGGCTTGGGCATCCCACATCCACCAAGCTTGGTGCTTTGCTGACTGCTTATTGCTGGCTGGCTCCTTCTCCGTGCGCTGGCTGCTGGCCCTTCCCAACTTTTTTTCATCGCTCCAACCCAAACGGTCAGCTTGTTGAGCTTGGCACCGCATCCCCCATCCCGCGCTAAGCTGTCCGGGGCCTAGCAGCTACTCCATCAGGCAAGGCGGCAGCAGTCCCCTATCAACTACCCTGCGCCATGGGCCCCTCCTACATCGGAATCTAGTCGAATACCGCCGGTGCAACCCCGAACACCAGGAGTAGGTACACACACACACCGGCATGCAGTTCAGTGAGATGGACCCCTGAACACCTACATGTGGGCAATATGCATTTGCAAACCATTAATAAGTATCTTATATTTGTTTAATGAATTAGTATAAAGCTAACAAGATAATCTCTAATGACTTCTAACCAACTCTATTTTAAAAGGCGCTTCGCCAATTGTCCCTTAACTCACCCACGTACTAAATTTTGGTCGTCTTGGAATTAATTGTCCACAGCTTACAGCCCAGCGCCAGGCACACACGGAGCGGAAGTCGCTTGCTGTTCAAACGCCGGACCCGCCTTCTCCGTTGGGGACGCTCCGACAGACAATTAGATTTCCAGCCTAGCATCTGCACTTGTCTTGTCTCACCTTAGTAAGCATCCACATCAAGAGTCGGTAGGTCACATACAGGCGCATCCGAGCAACAATTCGATGTAAGTATCTTGAATAGTTCTGACTTCCAACATAATTCAATATGTCAGTAACTAAATCATACATATGCGACACTGAATCGATCTTGATACATGGCAGTAGATATGATGCAAGTTGATAAATCTAACAGACGTAAAAAGCTACAGCGACTCGGCGTCATCTCGGCCCGAGTGGAGGCTGCGTCTATTCTAGGTTCTAGGTACTTTAGGTATCTTTGGAATGCAGTCGCTGTTCGTCTGCCCCGGGCGGTGACATCGATACATCTATCGATTCAGTGAGTACAATACGCTCAACCCCCACGCGCCCTGCATCGTCGACCTGACCACCACTTCGTAGCCAGGTCGTTGGCCATTATTAGGTATTAGTATAAACAGAGGGACATGTCAAGCCCATGGCTATGCCCCACCACGCCGGCTCGCCGTCCCATCTGTGATATTCTTTTTTTCTTTCTTTTGGCTTGTCGCCGTCATCATCGTCATCACGTCACAGTTCATTTCTCGGCCTTCTTGCCCACCATCAGATACATGGGCGTGAAGAGGTGCTGCTCCGCACCCGCCACGAGGCAGTCGGCCGCCTCGCCGAGACTCTCCGCCGTCTTCTTGGTGCCCGCCGGCGCCACCTTGACCTTCTCCAGGAGACCGGCGAAGTTGTGCGCCAGGAAGCGGCCCCACCACGTCATCCGCGCGATCGTGAAGGCGTCGAACACCGACTGCATGTAGCCCCACCGCCCGGCCAGCGGCCAGTACCACGGGATCGAGTCAGGCCGGTCCGCCAGGTCCTCGTGGTGCAGCAGCTCGAAGCCCGCAATCTTCATCGCCTCCACGCCCTCCGAGATCTTGACCATGTTGGCGATGCCGTCGCCCTGCTCGATCCCCAGGCGGATCCGCCGGTGCTCGATGTTGTTGTTGTCGTAGTCCTCCGTCATCAGCCACTCGTACACGCCAAAGATGCCGCCGGGCTTCAGCACCCGGTGGATCTCGCTGTACACTCCCGCCAGCTTGGGAGCGTGGCAAGTCGCCTCGATGGCGTACACGGCGTCGAAGCTGTTGTCGGGGAAGTCCATTTGCTGCGGAGAACGTTGCGTTAGCGATGTGGCAGGCAGCTAGTGGCAGACAGAGATATGTAGCGTACCATGAAGTCACCCTTGACGAAGGCGAGCTGCTTCGACAGACCCTCCTTGTGGGCGTAGTGGGTAGCACGCTGGATCTGGTAGTCGTTGTTGTTGAGACCGGTGATGTGGGCACCCGTGAACTTGGCGATCTCGCGCGCCGGTCCACCTACACCGCAGCCCACGTCGAGCACCTTCATGTCCTCCTTAATGCCAATCTGGTGCGCGAGGTAGTGCTCGTGACGAGCAATGGCCTGGTAGAAGCTCTCGCCGATCGAGTAGCGGCAGAAGTGGAAGGACTGGCCCCAGCCGTACTCGTACAGATCGGTAGCGAGGTTGTAGTATCTGTGTCGCGCGAGTCAGTCATCGAGGTTCCGCAGAGCTTAGTGAGCTGGTAAGTAAGGGTGACGTACTGTCTCGTCAACGTAGCGTATTCGGCGTTTCGTGCCTGTTCAAATAACATAATTGTCAGCAATGGCGAAGAGCGGTGAGGGGGCCAGCAAGGGCACATACAGCGCGGGTCTCTTCTGTCTCGACCTCGGCGGCCTTGTTGTCCCAGTGCTTGAAGTACTCGTCGACGGCGGCGGCCTTGGCGTCGTGGCCTTTGGCGAACATGGCGCGCACACCACCCGCAGCCTGGGCCGAGTTGCCGTGCATGGCTGCGTTGAAGGCAGCATCGCGCTCCCTGTCCTGCTTCTCGAGGCCGGTCTTGGACGGCATGGTGTTGAAATGGCGGGGAGTTAGGTAAGAGTTGTCGCGTGCAAGTGGCCAATTGGTCGGAGATGGTGGCAGGACACGCTGAGGAATGGGACGGTGACAAGGAGAAAGAGTGTGGTTTGTGGTTGTGGTTGTGTGTTGACTTGTCACGATCACCAGGCACGGCGGTGGAAAGGGGACGCGGGCTACTTTTTATGCCATCGACTTTTGGCTATCGGCAATCCCAAGCTGGCTGCGGGCTGGGCCAGCGAGCGCGCAGGAACAGGGGGCAAGTAGTGGGCTGCAATTAGGGGTCTGTTGGCCAGGGACTGGTCAATATTTCGCTGTACCTGGCAGCCCAGCGTGGCAGCGGGGTACGCTAGCTGTCTCTGGACTAGAGCCGTCCCTCCCAGCCAATTGTGTGCTGCTGCTTACATGGGCCGTATGCCAATTCATCATGCCAATTCGCCAATGGGCTGCGATCCGAATACGAACCCGACGAGATCTCGGTATACACACAGCCACTCGTCGCAATCGTGGCTTGCCATTGCCTGTGGCTCCCATGTATTTGCGAAAGACCCCTCGGAACGGCGCATCCCAATCGTATTCGAGTACAGACTGGATGTTGCGTTGAACATCGCGATGCAATCAATACTCAAATACTAAGCCGAAAGCACCAGTTACGAGCTGCCTAAGAGGGTCTTGGAACACTGCTTACTCAAATTGCATTTCTCCTTCTATATGATAGCTACCTAGGTACGCCGTTTAGGGAAGTTCATTCCGTCAGTGCCCGATCGACGCGGCGAGACCGTCAACCTGTTGCCAAATCCCTATGCGCGGTTTCCGATATGTCATCAACATAGTCAAGTTTGGTAGTTTTAAAATTGATACTTGGTGTGTTGGACCTCGGTCGCGGGATTATCACAAAACAGCGGGCACAAAGTCTTATGATCTGCACAGCAGCAGACGTGCGGTTGTCGAAAGTCACCCAACGTCCTGGGGTTTTCTAAAGAGCTGGCTCATTCCAATGTCTCGCCTGAGTAGCGATGATGGATAGATAAGTAAAGAATGAAAAGCTCACATTTCTACCAAAAGCAGGCTTTGTCTCTTCTTAATAGGCACTGTCGAAGTGGTCCGAAATCACTCGTTCATGATCTCCTCCACATCTCTCATAAACTCCTCCACCGTCTCCTCCCACTCTCGATCTTGCAACTCATCCTCGTCCTCGTCGTCCTCCTCCACCCCTACCTCCTCTCTTGTATGAACCGGCAGCATAGGCTTCCATACGACGCCAATCGCCTCTGCGCCTGCTATCTCATCTGGTGTCAGATCAGCACCATCCAAGACCTCCAATGTCTCCCGTATCCGGGGAAGCCAGCAATCCATCCAAAACTTCTTGGGGTCGCTAAAGATAAGAGGTCTCCCATCATGTTCCTCAAATGCAGCTTCTTCAAACTCATCTAAGAGATCGGAGAATAGACTTAGCAAGCCACTTTGCTCCGAGTTGATTTCGCCAATCTCTTCTAAGCTATGATCTGGTACACTGTACCGCCAGTAACACCCTGGGCCATGAGAGGTAGAACAAGTGTGTGTCAATTTCAAGGCTTCGAAAGTTAATTGCCTGACAAGCTGCTTAATGTCATCTTGGCGGAGAAAACCTTGGAGAGCCTCGATGAAGCTAACACATTGCATCACCAGATCTTCCCAACAACCTAACGCGAAGCAAAACCACGTAAAGCCGTCTACGAACGCTTTTAGAGGAGTATAAACCCCCACGGTACACGAGCAGCTGGTGTTATCGCCAACACGGATCTGGAGTAATTTTGCGGCTAACCATGGCCATGCCCCCAGCATCTCGAATCGTGCACTCGGAAGAGACCCTCGTCCTAGCTCGGCCATGATAAAATGCGCTGGCGTAAGTGAGCTAGCATTGTTGATGCTGTCAATTCTCTCACTGAATGGTGTCCAATAGTCGGCGCCATGCTCGATTAGCCATCGCACGTTTTCGGAGGACTGCTCCATCGTAGGCAATCCGCCGCTGATTGGATCGATACAATCGATGTCACGAAAGTCGAGTGCCCAAAATTGGTCGTAGTCAATTCTCCCGCTTAAATGCCAGTCCTTATTGTAGACTACAGATCTCTTCCGCTCGCGGCCTCCGTACAGGCGTGGAGGGATATTTACCCCTTTGCTTTGTAGTAAGTGTAGCACCTCAAGAACTTTGGCGTCGAGTGTGGCAGATTCGTGCAGCTTAAGGGACTCGGCTTCTGTCCATGTCATGTTTTCCAAAGCGAGCTGTTTTAACTCGTCCCTGCGGTGTTTCAAGGCTAATATAAGGTCGTGTTGGCAAGAATCCGGCGCATGTGCGATTTGATCTACACTTATTGGCGGTTTCAATACTTCTAGAATGAGTTGAACACATTCTCTGGATCCGAGGGAGCAGGCGCAACTCAATAGCGATACAACATCGTCATCATCAGGATCAATCATGTCGGCCATCGACGACCCATGCGCTTCCAATATCAGCCGAAGACATGCTGGGTGCTTCGTGGCCAGGAATGCAGGACGTAATCCGAACTGGTTGCGTTCATTGAGGGACTCGGGATGCCGGCGTAAAATATCTCGGACTCCCGCTTCGTCCCCAGCTATAGCTGCGAGGCCCAAAGGCCCACAGCCGGCTGCTATTTGTAAGCGTTAGATCATGAACACAGACGGACAGGACTATATTCTTCAAACCTTCAGCGAGTTCCAAATCATGGCTCAAGGCTCGAGCGGTAGAATAATATGGAAAGTCTTCTGACTCCTGGTTTCTCACCATCAAGGGGACATCCGATCCTCTTGGCATGAGAAGCTTAGCAGTTGCTATAGCGTTTGAATCAAAATCCCTCTGCAATATATCAGCACATGCTGTACTGCCCCTGTCTGTGAGCTTCATTGCCTGTGCAAACCGTTCTTTGGTCTTTTGTAGCGGCGTGCTTACCTCCCCGCGTCGTCAAGAGCACTCAACGGTACTCCATGTTCAATGAGTTGGCTGACCCATGAGAGTGTCATTGACTTCAATCTTTCGGGCACATAGTATCCATATCTTGACTAGTTGGTTGAAGAGATTAGTTGAACTCCATCGAGTAAACCGTAGACATTCAGCTCCTTACAGAATTGAAGGACCCGACGCAGGCTATGTAATGCATCAAGGTCTGGCCACTGTCGTCAGTGTCTCTCGGAGATGCTCTTCCCGTGCTGTAAAGTATCAGTATATTGTCAAAGCAGCGCCGTAACATTCTCTCGGTGTAAGGGTGTTCCGTGAAGACGTCGTATTGTGTAACAGTGACATTGTCTGCAAGCGACCATAAATCGACCAAATATTGCATGATTCGAAACGCAGGTGCTGTGTCTCTGTCGACAATTGGATAATATGCAAAGTTTGGGCTGATACTTCCTCCTCCAGCTCCGCGAGTGTTAGTGAACGAGACAACAAAAGCCTTTTGGAGCAACTTCCTCATTCCGTCGTATTCAATGATGATCCTACTGGAGTAGACCTCATCATTGACCCGAGATACTGGGCAGCCAGGTAGGTGTTTCCGCGTAGTCTCCATTGTACGGGTGAACGAAAAAGATCCCCAGGCTTTTTGCCAAGAAGAGAAATCGCGCGAAGGGCTGCATGTACAAGTGAACGGCTGATTATGAGGCGGTGACATTGAGGTGTTGAATTGCGTTACAGTTTCAATCGCAGTTGATAAAAGGCTTGGTTTGCCAGCGAGAGAAGCTGCTGCTTCAGGCGACTGTAGCACAAAAACATAAATTTCAATTCCGAACCAGACCTGCTTGGGAATATCTGGCTCACATCCATGCGCAATCCAACATTCTGTTGGGAAATTCTCGCTGCGCTTGTACTAGTTGTTGACAGCAAGCATGCCGTTGTCCTTTGAGCTGGCTGTGACTGCGAACGCAACATTGCAGATAAGAGATCATGCAATTGTTGCACCTGATTCTTGGTGGCAAGCACCTGGTTGTTGGTGGCAATGGATACATTCCTACCGAGCATGAGCATCACTACTCTCTATATTGTTGGCATTAATTTCTAGTTGACTTACAAGGTCGCAGTCTGAAGCGCCGTCTGCAATGCACCGTTTACCTTTGCCACTCGTTCCTCGAGGCGCCTGATATTAGGTCGATTGAACGGGTATTCCAGCTTCTGTTTGTTCTTGGCGAGCTTCAGGCGGAAGCCTGTGTTTGACGAAGCTGGTCCACAGAGCTCAGATAACAGCGCGTGTAATTTGCCGATTTCCTCGTTGCAGGACTGCACATACTGCTTGATTAAATTCGCCGAAGCGGAGGAAGTGCTGTCCAACTCCGGGAGCAGGTCTTGGACCATCAATAGCATATTCACCATGTTGGTAGCTTGGCGCTTAGTTGAGTCCAACTCGTCATCTCGACCCCTCACGGCATCAAGGTAGTCGGATAAGCCGCTGGCAGTCTGAAGCCCGAGCGATATCACGCCGGTTACTAGACCTGCGATTGACAGGGGATCTGCCATTTAGACAAAAGACTAGTTCAGGACATCAGTATACAAGGGGATAATGTTTGGTGTCTGAAGTGAGAAACATGCGACAACTTCACATTCGAGCAAATAGCCTACCTTAAGTATGATATAGCATAAACAGGCCAGCATCATGCAGGCTACGATAACGCTCAAGTCAGGTGCGCCGCCTCCATTTGCAAAAGCAACCACTCAGCGTCGTGTCCTGTGCAGGCTGTGCAGGATAGGATTAAGTACTTAGCCACTCGGTAAGGCACAATCGGTCCATGGTCGAATGAGAGAATGTCTAGGGCTGGAATCTGAGCTAGGCTTTTCTTCAACTCGAGTCGCCGATTTGCAGGTCATGGAGCTTGAAGCGCTTCGATATCGCCTGCATAGGCCATCAAAATCAGTGTTTTGTTTCGGATCGCGTCAATCTGGTATACGGAATCCGGGTGGAATGAGATCTGTGACTCTGCCATGTCTGCATCACTAACTTCTGCCTAGGGGGCCAGGTAGGAAAATACCTAAATACCTAGGTAGGGGCCCTTGCAACAATGAACCGTGTGCATCATCTTCGACGTCTCGTAGGCACTGTAACCACTATCCGATTGCCTAGCATTATCACTCTTGCGACGGGGGAAGAATCTGGCCCAATCGCAACACGAAAACTAGCTGTACACCTGGTGACGGACCATTTATGGTACATGTTCTTCCTTATTGTGCGAAACACTTCCCGCTAGTGCGATTTATCGTGATTGTAGACCTATGGAATATGTTGGGAGATGATATACAAATCGACCGGACGGTGCCATGCATCCATCTCGGCAGCATTCAGGCAAAAGGCCCGGAGCGCCACGACTCGAGAGACAACCAATAATGCAGAAACGATCACTTATCTCGGAGATCTCCAACGACTCAAGTTTCACGGTTTTATCAGATGGATGTGTAATGTCGTACTTGCTTGTATCAACGATCAGATTTAGTGGTGGGTGTTCAATGATCATCGCTCTCGGCATCTCGACGGCGTAACGGCGTGCGACGGCTTGAGAAACAGACACGTGAAGTGGTGGCCTTCCCAACAACACCGATCCCATAACTATATGGCTGCCTCTTCGAAAGTGCATGTCAGGAACTACTGCAGCCTGTTCACTTTCAGATCATAGTCCGGGATCCCAGACTCGTAGAACCTTCTTGTTTCCGAGTATACAGATCTCAAGGTTGGAAAATGATGAAACTCACCTACCTGTCGCTGCTGGTAGCCACATGCGCCGCGGCCACCGACGAGAAAATGCACGGCGAAGATGCAGAAGGCACCGTTCAAGGCCCAGTCGCCTTTCTCTGGCCCGAGAGCAGACCATGGAGCGCCGCAACAGACAACGTCGGGCCTTGCGGCAGCCCCAAAGGTGTCACCGACCGCACCGAGTTTCCTCTCTGTAAGCTTCCATGTCGCTGATAGCTTCGATGAATGACGTTGACTGACTGAACATCAACACCAAGCTCAGGGATCAGTGGCCCTCATCATTGCCGACGAGGCTTGGAGTGTTGACCTTTCCGTAGCTTATGCAAATGGTCAGTTACAATTCATAGAATCGAGGTCTTTAACACTAATGATGATCGTTAGACCCGACAGACAGAGGCCAATTTTCGCAGCAGGTAGTCAGCGTACCGGAGGTTGCAAGCGGCCATCAGTGCTACAAGATCGCCGATATCCCCGACAACGTCGTAGCAGGGAGCAATGCGACTATCCAGCTGGAATACTGGTCAAACATAGAGAATGAAATGAACGGACACAATCAATCATTCTTCGCCTGCGCCGACATTGTGAGTTGATCAAACAGGCAAATGCAAGACCGCCGTTATCACCTGCTAATCAGATCGACCTCATCGAAGACTTTCGTTGAACCAGCTACCTTCACAGCCCAAGTCCCATGCTTCAACATCACAACATCGGACTTCAACTCGCCCGATGACCATACCAGCAACACCGACTCCGAAGACCCTGCGGACTCCGATGACTCGGAGCCAAGCGCTTCGGGCAAGCTAAGCAACGGAGCCACTGCGGGGATTGCGGTTGGGGTCATTGTGGCTTCACTGATTGCCATGGGCATGATCGCGTTTGCCGTCTTTCGCAGAAAGGGGAAGCAGACCCTCCTTCATGAGGACAGAGCGTATCAGACCAAAGATATGATCGACCGTGACTCTGTTGGAAGTCAGCGCCGTTAAGAAGCAGCTGAGAGCACCCTATCGACGGTGAGTTCCGAGGGTTCTGCCGGCCTGGAGTTGATGATGCTCGGTTCGGACAAGGAAGCATGTTTGAAGACTTTATGAGGGAACGTAGGGGATCAATCACCGAACTTGGCTGGGTGTTGACAGTGTTGCTGTCAATCCGATATAGTGACGCATCATATCAGCCACTAGTCACGCAAATGGATGTATTCTCAACTATCATTCGTTGTTTTGGGTGCACGGACATGATTTAGTGTACTTGGCGGAAATACCTAGTGCCCAGACAGCCGGAACAGCTTCGCGGGGCGCATGCGCTTCACATGGTGACAACCCGACGCGAGCTTATCTCGCGAGAAGCGTCCACGCTTGTAAGCAGCCACCTGCACGCCGTCGCGCGTAGAGTCTGTAAACACCCATCTACGGAGACTTAGCAAAGACCCATGATAAGGAATTCCCTGTCTTGCTTGGTCATTTATCCTTCGCTCACCAAAAACAAAGGTCCCAAATCATACATAACACACAGGCGCTTAGAATTGACGTTGTCGATACTAACGTACAACCGACTCTCACATTTCTTACTATTATTACTAGCCGACATATCTGTACTCGCCGCGCGCAAACATAAGTCCGTCCGCAATAAACCCCGAGGCCCAAAAGCAGACATTAGTCGCGACAATAGCCTTCTTATCGTCCGCCGTCTTCGCCCACTGCGCGCCGGCCCGACAGAAGCGCGAAGCCCCGAAGAAAATAAGCTCGACCATCCTCATCGTCGACTCAGTCTTGACCTTCTTGTTCGCATCCGAGTCCTTGTCTCGCAGGCTATTGACCCTCTCGATGGTATTCCACGCAATAGTCTCCTGGTTCACCAGCATGAAAACGGTGCCGCAGCAATTGACGATCTGGCCGCCCGACTTAGTCAAGTTAGCGCCGTCCTTGTCGAAGTCCGCCACCACGGCCGCGATCCAGCTAAATGCGAGATCCCACCCCAGGAACGCCGTCTCCATCGCATAGGCCGTGCGGCGATGCGTGTTGATGAGGGCCTGCGCGGCGTCGACGTCGCCCGGCTTGATGATGGGGAAGCCGGAGATGTTGTTCATGAGCTTGAGGGTCGTCATGAAGGCCTCTTTGCGCTGCGACGTCTTCAGCCGGCTCTTGACTATGTCTGTTAGCCCGTCGGCTGCTTGGCACGTGATCAGCAGCAGGTTGATGAGCGGTCTCGCAAACGCTTGGATGAAGACGAGGTCCTCTTCGACGGAATGGCTGGTCTCGCTGCGGCGTGCCCGTGGATTCGAGTCCGAGCTAGCAGCTGACGTACTCGCCGGCAGGAAGTGGGCGAAGTCCTCGGTCGAAAGCTCGGGGATCGTCCTGTTTGTCGTGAGCTTTGCGAGGATTGTTGTTGGGATGGCGATGATCAGCATGGCTAGGTCAAGCAGTGATGGGTCTGTTGTCAGTCCAGTAATCTTCTTCCACAGCGGCGAGAAAAAAGGCACCGAGATGCCTGCTGTGACTGAGTCCCTCACGAATCTGAGCAGCATATGCAATAATGGCTTAACGCCATATATGAACATCTGCTCGATGGCTGTTGCGAAAGTGATGAGAATGTCGCCTCCAAGCTTCGCCAGCGCTTGTGCAATGGTCAACTTCCCACCCTTGGAGAATACTTCAATCAGATCATCGTGGACTTTCTGAATATTTGCCTCGATCGGCTGCAGGATCTTGGGCAGATCAGTATCCATCCACTTCCTGAAATCTTCAAACCCCTTCATGACAGGACTGTTTTGATCCGCCGCATCACCGTCCCCGTCGCTGTCGCCGAGGCCGTTGAAGAAATGGATTATGTCCTCCACCTTGTTCATTATGTAATGAATGCTAGGGTGTTCCAGCGGCTGCTCCCCAGCGCCGCCAGTGGCAGATTGATGCAGCTGTGCGGTTTGAGGGTCGTTGGCCTGATTCAAAGGCGAATCCTGCGCGCCGGAACTGTCTGTCGCGACGGCTGTACCTCGCTCGATAGACCTTTTCACCGACCCAATGCCCCCAATCACTTCGTTGATAAAGGTGTCGATCGTTCCGTCCGTGGCATCGAACACAACCGACATACCTCTTGTGAGCGTGCGCTGCGTGGCCAGTATGTCGTCCCATTCAAACAGCCACCCAAACCACTGCATGCACTTCCACAGCTCGGCACCAGCAGCCTTGAGCACCGTCCATGCGGCCTGCAGTCCGTGTTCCAGGCACTCGATTGCGAATGCGATTTTCTGGCCTGCTATAGTGATCAGGAGATGGCCTTCTTTCACAATGAAGCCGGTTAAGGCTGATGCCTGCGCCTGGACCCAATGCAGGACGTCCCAGGGGTGTGTGATGATGCTCTCGAGGGGCGGTATCTTGATGCGTGAACCGTCTTGACGCAAAGTCTTGGCGTGGTCGAGCAAGGAGCCGAGAACATTGGCCAAATGAGTGAAATCGGTCAACTCAGGAAACAGCGGTACTGTTTTTCCATCGCTGTCCTTGATTGTCGTCTCAATCAACTGCATGGCATTGATGGCAGTGCTGTCACCCTTCACGCGAGATCCATCTGATGTGAGTACTTTGCCAAGTACAGCAGAGGTCACATCGATGAGCTGAGAGGTCTCCAGTAATGCAGGTCCAGTTTGGTCGCCTGGTGCATTCTTGATCTCGAACTGAGGTGCCGCGATTGTGGTGACTGGATTGACCAGCTCCAAGCGGCCCTTGTGGTCAGTCGTCACTATCACGCCCTCCTTGTCGACCACGATCGGTTGCCCATTGACCACGACGCTGGCTGAGCTGCTGCAAGTAAGGAGCAGATCCCGCCCAGCAGCATTGATGACATTACGCGAGTCCGTAAAAGCGATATGCGTGACGTAGGCTGGCATCTCCTCCAGTGTGTCGCTTGATGTGTCCAGCGGCAGGCGCAGTGGCTTGGTCGTCCAGATATCCGACGCGTTTCGCTCTAACATGTGTAGCTGATCGCCCGAGTCCGAGGATGAATAGATGAGCCTCACAATGGAGGCATCGGAAGTAGCTGTGGGGGACACATGGCTGAGATCTCCCTGTAGCAGAGTGACAAATTCGCCAACCGCGTAGTCCGGCCGGCGGACCTCAACATAGCCAAACGTTGTCGTGTTGCGCACAGCCCACACGATGGTAACATCCTGGGCAGCGCTGGGTGAGACACGTATATGGTCTGTGGTGCCTGGCACAATGCACTTTGGCTGCGAGCCGGAATAGCGTGCGTCTTCGGCGGTGGTGAGGAAGACCCCGTCATTTCCAGCTACCAGCAGATCGGTGTTGCCGTCGGGACCTGGGACGGCGTGGATGCTTTTGACGTCTTTCTGCACGACCAGGCTTGCATACGTAGCGTAGCCGTAGTTTTGCTGGCTTGATACGAAGGTCAAGGTCTGTTGCCCGCCTTGCTTGTATGCTGCGAAGAAGCCATTGTAGCCATTGACAACGCCAGGGGCCACTTGAAGCTCGGGGTTGGCATCCATCTCCGATGGTAACGACGGATATGAGTAAGTGAAAGTCTTAGCCCGTGATGAAGAAACAGCGATCTGCGCTATATCTGTCGCCGTCGGAGTACGGTGATATGACACGATAACATAAGGTCGTCCCAACGACGACGCCGGGCCCATGTAAACCCCAGCAATGCGCTGCTCTGGACGCAGTGAACCTGGTTGATTGGGCATAGCCGAGATGAGGCGTTTCGTCCATATCTCATCGTTATCGATGTCTTCGACAGGAATGCCATGAGTGGCAAACACTTGATCTGCCTGGCTCGGATCGGTGGCAGTGCAGGCAAAGGCAAGGAAGATTGTACCACTCGAGTTCTGCGACACTGATATATGCGTTACTGGAGCCGTGAGTTTCCAGAGACGAGTCAAGTCTAGGATGGCCGAGTTTCCGGGTCGGATGACTTTGAAGTGACGGGATGAGGACTTGTCAACAAAGACTAACAATGGACCTTTTGGCAGATCAATTGTGTGTAGATGGTCGACGGTGGGCATCGGGCTCCCAACCATATGGGGCATCAACTCTGTCCTGATTGAAACTTGTGCCATTTTGAACAAATTGTCGGCCGGCTTGAACTATACTTGGCGGTTTGATGAATAAACATGACATGATGGTAGCTCGCATAGACTAATATATACTACCTAAGGGTTCGAGATGTACTTGATAACGCCGTGAAGGCTCGAGGACCATAGTGCCTCTGGAAGGCAGCTCATCAGCCACAACGGCGAGTCGAGTTAGTCATGTATGCAGACATAGCTGAGCAGGGATTAGATGTTGATTCGCCAATCTCAGCTGTTCAGGGGCGAAACAGATCTTAGCCTCGATCCAACCCAGATCACAGGACACTAGCGACCGCGTCGGCCAAGGATGTGATGCTTCAATAGCAGCGCTTTACTCTCTTTCAGCTGATTTCTTAGCTGATCCTACAACGCACTAATTGTTGCCAAAGGCTGAGGCGCGACTAGCCTCCGGCGCTCTAGACCGCAGCTAGACCATTCACCCACCATCAAGAAAGGAGGGGAGGCCAAGCTAGCTGAAAGCCGACCGCAGCTACTATCTGCAACATATCCCTCCGCTGCTGAACCGCGATGAATACGAACGTATGAGAGAATTGCTATACGAATCTGATAGTCGGATACTGCCCTTCTACACGGCAGTCGGGCGCTTTGGTCCGTCATGATGGCTAGCTGAAATCTGCCGGCAGGCAATTGACGAGGTCGATGGAGGCCTAGTTCGTAGCGTCACTTGTGCCACAAGGTGGCCCAAAAACGGTGATGCCTTGTCGTGGAGGGGTGACCACTTCAGTCGAGGTCTAATCAACGGTGTTATAAAGACTGTCCATGCGTCAATCGAGTCACCAATGCCTCGAGATACCCCAGCCTCTACTCAGTCCGTCTAACATCCCTATCAACCAAGCATCATGTCCGTCTCATTCTCGGCAGATGACCAGAACGCCGTCACGGCCTCGCGCCTAAATGCCGGGATTGGTGGGTACCAGCAGGTCATCGCCATCACGCAGGACGCTGTCAACGCCAGTCTCGCCAGCCGCTGGGCAAAGAGTCCAATACATTTCAAAACGCGCTATGTCGAGATCACAGGCGACATGCTGGCACCGACGGTAGAGTTTCTCAACACGCCGAGCCGCCACGAAGCGCTATTCCGCATCAACCTCGGTTCGTTCAACTACCGTCTGAAGTGGATAGACGAGGATGACATCGTCCAACACGACGACATTTCGTTCGCGGACTGGTCTCTTTGCTACAGCGTCAGCTTCAGTGAGGAGAAGCTTGAAGCAAGTTCGGTTCCAGAGGAAGTCAAGAAAGTTGTATGTAGCCTTTCAATACCCTTTTCTCTTATATGGCCTCATGGACAGAACAGCAGTCCGTACCAAAATAAGGACGGAAAGGAGTCGCTGCTAATTCTAGTGACCACAGTGGGGAAATACGGACACATACACCGCATTCCAGGTCATGCTCGACTTCTCAATGACCAACTTTCTCAGTCCAAATGCTGAGCAGTCGAGGATGCCGGGGATTGATGCTGCAGATTTCGAGGATCAAAAGCGCCAAGACCTGAAGCAAGGCATGTTCAAGTTCTTGTCCGATTGGGTCGTGACATGCCAGAGGGAGAAGAAGAACATCCTCAGCTGGTACGCGGTGGACAAGCTGCAGCGATTTCCCAAGCCCTCCGTTCCGGCAAAGAAAACGACATTCCAGACCTATCCGTTCTACACCAACGGCAATGCTGGCTCGGGCCAGCTAGTCCCAGGCTACACGTGCTTCGTCTTCGCGAGCATGCTGACAGACGGGTCTGACTTTCCCCGCAATGAGGGGGGAATCATCAGACCACTCGAGTTCAGTGGCGACCTTGTACTACCGTTTGCACGCGGAGCAGCAGCCGACCTGGCAAAACAAGCAGCTTGCACTCGGATCGTTGGCGATATCTTTTGGAAGCAGATCGAGCCGGATCTACTGAGTCTCGCGGCATCATTTGTGTTTACTCCCGACTATGTAAAAGTGCACGCAGATACAAACCTCAGCAATGTGTATTACATGTTCAGGCCGGGCATGGGTCGTCATGCGACCATGTCGGCGCTCACCAAGATGGGTGCTGGCATCCCATTTCCCTTCATCACACCAGGCTCCCAAGTTTACATGACGTCTTACGGTAACAGTAAGCGAGCTCACGACGAAGCCGGGTCAACGAATGCCAGCGAGATCTGGGCCCAAATAGACACCGACGGCAGTTGCATTTTCGCGTGGCAACCTGGCAGCAACATCATCCAAGTCGTCGGAAGCTCGCATGTGGTCGTGACTTATCAACAGAAGGTCGCCTTGAACTGGTGGGGCACAGCCAAGATCCGCATGGGCTGGGCATACTCCTACTCATTGGCGCTCGGAACAAACCAGAACGGCGAGCTGGCGTTCAGTATCGTCGACGATAGTTGGCGGCACTTCAAAGACCCCAAGGAGGACGAGGTCGACTTGCCCTTCGGCTACGTCAGACCGCCGATGGATGACTTCGGTAGGATGATGAATGACATTACCATCGCAGACCCAGTCAAGGCATTGAGCAGCTTGGTTGCTAGTCACAAGCCTTACATCTTGCCTGCGGCTGGTCAATGGTGGATGCAGTCACCCGTGTTTGCGAATAATGGCGATGTGTTAATTGGAATGACTATTATGGAGGGCCGCAAGCCATGAGAGTGAGGACGATGCTACCTAGGTATATAATTCTATTTTTTTCGATCAGATCGCGCTTTGTATACTTCATCGAGGCTCAAGCTGCAAAGCTCGCATGTGGATGTATGAATGCGCTGACAACATCCGGGTGCCAAAGTCCTGTTGGTTCGGGTAGATGCAGGCTGGCCTAACATCATGTACAGTATAGCACTAGTAGTTCCTAACAATAAGAGGTCCATGTCCCAGTTCAAAAAAATATAAACAAAGGACTTGCGCTATCTTGGTCTCCCCAAGCTACCCTTTCGTACGTGACCTGTGTATAGCATGTTGTCGATAACTGTTATGACTTCATCTCTCAGTGACTCTCATCTATAAATTAGTCCTAGCGAACCCTTAGCCCTCACATCATAGCGGTAATCACTCAATACGCCTGCTAATTTTCAAAGCTTGGACCGATCACCAACACGCCACTATGTCGTCTACAGAGGCACCCCAGCTGATTTTCGGCTGCGGCGGCCTCGGGAACGAGTTTCTCGGAGTCAATGCTGTAACCAACCTCTTACAGACGCTCAAGAAGGGGGGCCTCGCAAGGGTCGACACAGCTGCGCTGTACCCGCCTACAGACATCGGCGCATCCCAGCGTCTTCTTGGACAGGTTGGTGCGTCGCAAATGGGATTTGCGATCGACACCAAAGTTTTGATTAGCATTCGTATGCTCCGAGACACTCTTACACCGGAAAAGATCGAGAAGTCAGTCGCGATCAGTTACCAGGACCTCAATCTGAAAGACGGCCAACGTATTGACATCTTATACGCTCATGCCCCGGACGTGACCACCCCTTTGGAAGACCAGGCGAAGGGCTTTGACGCGCAGTACCGGAAAGGGATGTTCAACAAGGTCAGCGATGTTTATTTTGAACTCTAGACTAGAGAGTGACTACATTGAAATCACACTGACTTTTAATGCAGCTCGGGCTCTGTAACTTCCCAGCCGCCATGCTTGCTGAGTACATCACTATATGCGAGCGCGAGGGATATGTTAAGCCCAGCGTGTACCAAGGCCTGTACAACGTCATCGACCGCCGACATGAGGGGGCCGTGCTCGATGTGGTCCGCAAACACGGCATGAACTTTGTGGCGCACAGCCCGCTAGGCAGCGGTTTCCTGCCTGGCAATTTGACATTCGGCCATGTCGAGGGGACGCGTTTCGCCGAGGGCAACATGATGTCGATGGACGGCCGCCGTTACGACACCGACAAGCACCATGAGGCTGTTCGGTCCCTGGATAAGATGCTTGAGCCACATAGCATCCCGAAGACGGACGTGGCGTTACGCTGGCTAGCGTTCCATTCCAAGCTGCGGCCTGGGGATGCCATCATCTTTGGCGCAAGCAAAATGGCTCAGGTCGAGCAGAACCTGGCAGCTGTGAAGAAAGGGGCGCTTCCAGGTGACATTGTTACTGAGCTGGATCGAATCTGGGAGGAACTCGCATCGAAATAGGGGCGCAGGTGTTTATGGATCCCGTAGAAAATTCGGAGACATTTTTCGCGACGTGTGATGGAAAGGGAGTGACCTCATTCAGTGAAAATGGGTTACCAAGTTAGGGACTATCACAAAAGTCATGTCGTCTTTATGAGATCTCGTAACATATAGTATCGAGTGCGCTTGGCAAGTCGTGACAATCCAGCACTCCGAATTGAAGGCAAAATTAGGGCGTAGCTAATACATGTTTGGAACCGATTCTTACACTGAACATCGCCTATACCAATCTCATGAATGACCTTTTCATCGAAGTGACACAATGGCGAACTAAAAGACGGCTTTGGCTTCATTGGGCTCATAGTCTCTCCATACCAGCCCTTCCGGCACCGTCTTCCACTGCTGCTCACCGTCCAGCAGCTCGGTCATCTTCGCCCACTCCGCCCTAATCGCCTCAACCTTCTTCGCGTTACGCGGTTTGATATCGCCAGGGAAATGCTTCGGGCACACCAGCATTCCTTCAGTCAAGTCTTCCATGTCGGGCACGATCTCCTTGCCCGTAGATTGATCAATAGCTCGTTTAAAATCGAACGCCCATAGGAGCCTAGACATGCCGAGGAACAGATTGCGGTCGGCAATGTGCATGCCTTGACACACACGTCTGCCTGTGCCAAAATTGTACTGGTCGCGTTGAGACGCGTCTCTACTGTTCGCAGACTCAGCCGAGGTTGAAGTGTCATGCGCCCATCTGCCAGGGTCGAATCGTCGTGGATTGGGGTGGCGGGATGCGTCATTGTGCAGTGCCCTGATGTATTGTTAGTAAGCCTTGCCCGGATTCATGAAAACTAACTTACCAAACATTGGTGACAACGCTGGCTCCCTTAGGAATGAGATAGCCCTGGTACTCGTCGTCGCGAGTGCTAGCATGGGGAACTCCTAGGATGGCGGTAGGCATCCAACGCAAGCTTTCCTTCATGCACCCTCGAATATACGGAAGGTCGGGGAGATCGTTGAGGTCAGGTATCCGGTCTCCGCATACCCGATCGATCTCGGCCTGCGCTAATCTGGCCGCTTCAGGGAAGATCAGCATGGCTTGTACGAAGCCGAGCAGCGTCGATGCCGATGTGTCGGAGCCTGCTTCGAGGAGGGAACAGGCCGTATAGCCAGCGAGGTTGTCCGATAGTTTGAACTCGTCTTGCGCGCGGGCGATATCCGAGCAAGCGCAGGGCTGCAGTTTCATGTCGTCGCGTTAGCCACCCCGTGATGTCGAGACAGCGTGCGGTCAGGCATAGTACTAACCTTAGCCGTCCCCTCTTTGAACCTTTTCTTCGCATCAAGATAGTGACCCACATACAAACCGCGCTCCTTCTCGTGAAGCTTCATAGCGCGTCGCTTTTGAGGAAGAAGTGCATCGGGCAGATATCTTAGAATGGGGTAGACATCTAGCAGTGCTGCACTCTGGCTCCCTGATATCTCGCTCCAATGCTCGAACCCCTATTCAAGATGTGAGTGAAAGGTCGACCTAACAAGTCACGGTGCCATGTATACTTACATCAATGAGTTGCTCCAGCTTCGGGTCTTCGAAGTCGGTTGACCGAAACCCGAAAACCATTTGAGTGGATAGTGAATAGGTATACCGCCGAATATGGTTGAAGAACTTCGAAGGTTCCTCGAGGAGACCAACTAGCATGGCTTTGCTTTCGAGGTCTTGATAGGGAACGTATGCTCGAGAGGATTTCAGGTTGAGCATGTTGTGTACGACGCCTCGAATCATTCTCCAAGTATCGCCATATTCCTGCGTATCAAGTTAGCTTGCCCCTCAAAAGTCTGAATAATCGGAAGTATCGACTTACCATTAGCACCATTCGGTTGCTCCCGCCTACGATGTTATGTCCAAGGTACATATCGGGGCGACTCGAATAGATGCCACTTCTCCTGTCTAGTAAATCCTTCACGGCTTGGTCGGAAGATAGAACAATCATCGTCTGTGTTCCCAAGATGAGGGAATAGATCGGCCCGTACTCGTCTGCCCATTTTTGAAATTGTAGATGTCCTTTCTCCTTGGGCATGAGGTGTAAGTTTCCTATCAGTGGTAGAGTTGGGGGTCCTGGAGGCAGTCCTTTTGGCCTTCGACCAATTTTACTCAGCCGATAGAAGCATATCCCAACTAGAATAGCGATCAAGGTCGCGGTTATATTATTGGCCATGGTTAACGACGAGCAAATACCACGGAAACAGGTGCGATTGATTGTACGCAGCTCAAGTTTCTTTGAATGCCGTATTGTCTAGATGGTGTATAATTAACGTGAAGTGTGTCGATGATATGTCCCATTCATGAGATCGTTGTATGTGGCAAGAGAAATTGAGGAGCAGGAGTAGTCAAGCCAGGAGAGTTCCAAGTACGGAGATTGATTTCATATCTATACTTGTTACAACCTCATCCATAATCCCTTGATTGATATTCAACACCCACTTTGTATCAGTGGAGCCGGAAGTCACCAGACCCTGCAGGGCTACATGAACATTAGCTCGAGTGGAGTCAAAATGTCAATGTCAACGATAGACCATGATCTTGAAACTGCCCTCCATTCTGTCAGACTGCAACGTCGTTTAGTTAGGTTCGCACCCCGTTGCCCAATGCACGATGGCCAACAACGATTGCGCATGTATAGAAGCCTGATACTCTACTCGCGGTTTATTGCCGCAACAATCATCTTGATACAAACAAGGTGGGTCACAGATGGTCCTCTATAGTTGATGGGGTTGCATAGGGTAACCTTGAATTCAACAACATATACGCCGTGATATGCAGGGCCAACTATGATCTTCGTCCTTACGTTATCATGAATCAGTCTTAATATCGTGGTCCATATGCATCGAATTCAGTCGGAAGACGAGTCTTGGCGGACGTAGGGCGGAGTTTCTTCTAATCCACTTGCTATATTCATACACCGACAGATCAATTTGTGGGTTGTGGGGAGTCTAATGGTCAAAGCGGACCGCGGGATGGGAAACGGCACTCGCAATGGCATTGCTAACATCTCATAATCCTCCCTAACGACTAACGACAAAGTGTCCGAGCTCCATTTCTGGTATCTTCAAGCATAGTTGATTAGAAATCACAGCACACGGCCCAAAGGGACAAATGCATGATATTAGACGATCGGTTTATTCCAAGGTAGATCTACAAGAATGAGTGACAGAACCAATGGTGTTTGAAGATATGATTCACCATGGCATGACTTGGACTGTCAATGTTGAATCCGACCATAATAGTTGATGTATTGGTTTGGGCAGGGGGCTTGATCATTGACCGGTTAGCGTTCATTTGCCCAAGTCCAGCTCAGGTACACACCCATTCATAGCCAGCAGCGTTGCAAAACGCAACATAACCATATAAATAGCTAGATCGCTGCGTGGAAACATGGAATAACTTGCGTTTAGATCCCACCTCTGAATACCATTGGCTATACCAAAGTTTAGCTATCTCCATGAATTCTGGGCGCCATGCCATATGGTTTCGCCGGTTTCAAAGTACCTCAAGTAAGTTAAGTGGGTGATCACGAGACGACCCATACTCATAGGTTTGGGGCAGGCAAATGTATCCATAGCCGCATGCATTATGCGAACAGTAAACGAATCCGACTCCTAGTTCCTTTACGCCGCACAACGCATTAAACGCTTAGCTGGGGTACAATTGCGTGACGCCAAGCCACACTTATGTTAGCTTTATTACTACCCCGCGAAACTATTAGATGGGAGACTGTATCCGAAGAATAGCTCATGAGTTGAGTTATAAGTCGCAAGTTTTAATCTCAAATTGATCACTATCCTAGGCATGAAGATAACATGAAGGTTACAAATGCGGATTTTGACGTTCTGGGTTTCAGGATTCCTTCACAGCTTTGATGGGCATCCCGTTAAGACTGGGGATAGTTTAGTTCCAAATACAGTCCTTTTCAAGCAACGGCAAGATAATACGTAACCACATGTTCTGGCAATCTAATGTTCAACCATAAAGGTCTTCATGCATGACTATACCTAAGTATTCGTAGTGCCATCTTGCTTTTGATAATCATCCCATCCACAGGCATAAGATGCACCAACGTACAAGTGACGAGAGTAATGCTCTTCAGCAGGGATACATAGTGCGGCCCATACTTACCCGCTCCCCCGCACCCTAGCAGTCGTGCCAAGAGACGGTAGGTATTTATTCTCGGGAGTCTTTGACACTCTTGGTCTTTGCCTCGGTACTTTTATCAGCGTGCGCGAAAGATCTTCAGAAATCCAGTGCCCGTCATTGTAAATCGTTTCAGTCTCATACCAGTCATGCCAGGAGCCTTTGTAGCAAGAGCATGATGCTGGGATACTCAGTATTAGTGATCTGTTCCCCATGTTTTGATTTTGGCTCGTCTTCTTAGGCCCTTGGTATTTTTAGGGCAAAAGTAGCCAGTGGATTCGATGTGTCTCGGAATACTGATGGCATGACGCCAAGGGGCAAACTCATCACCTTCACCGCATTACATCATCGATGCCTACCTAGGTATATACGGCTTACGGACGTTGATTTGAATGACTGCATTTTATGATTAACTTATATGATCTAGGCGTATTGGGTGCCTAGCTTTTGAAGATGCTGTCAATCTCACCCAAGGAAACTTTCAAGGTAAAAACCTGTACCTGAGTCAGACCCGATGAGGGGTATGCTCGAGGGTCAGCGCAATGATTACCGTCAAGACGAATGATGACAACGAGGTACATGATGAAGAATTTCAAGTTATAAATAACTGCGATCTACCAGGATATAGTCCAACGTGTCGCTATGAGTCAACTCGTCTCATCTTCATCTATCACACGCAGCTGACGGGCTCAAATCAAGCTCGCATAACAAGGAAGGTCAAGATAGTTCATGACAGTCTAGTCTCCAGATATACAGAAGACCCAAATCGGCTTCCACGGCATGATCATCGTCCACAATTTGGAGTCTCGCACACGGTGTTCTCGTGGATATACCTGATCAACCCCTTCTCGACGCGAATGAAATTGGTACTCGGCACCGCCCCATCGGTCTTGGTAGCCTCCAACCACGGGAAGCCATTGAAGATGTCGACCGCACCAAGCTCTTCGTCGATGATGTACCGGCGGTTCGGGACCTTCAGCGGCTGCGGAAACGCCGGCATCGCACACGTATTGGCGGCCGGGTTGCTCTGGCCCGTATAAGCCCCTCCCTCGAGGCGTGCGCACGGCGTCCCAAGCGGCACAGGGAGGGTTGAGTCCGCCCACTGATCGAGATACGCATCACCAGCAGCCTGGATGACTTCGCGACTGTCGCGTTCATCCTCCGGGATGGGCTCCCACTTCTCTTGTCGGGTCCAGCGCAGATGGCCGGCGGCGTTGAATGCCCAATCACCCTCGTTGGCGACGACGGACTCCATCTTGGTAATCTTGCTCCCATCCTCGGTGAGCATTATTCGTGTCGCGATGACATAGGGGTTCTCCGGTGCAGTTACTGTCAGCTCGGTGAACGTCGCGCACTGTGTGGTGTCGTAGATGCTGCGATTGAAGTCAATCGTCATGGGATGAGACAAGACGCCTCTCATTATGGCTATCGGCTTATCGTTCTCGGCATAGGTGGTGTTGCTAGCGAAGCTGAGCAGCATTGGCTGACCGGTAGCTTGTGTTTCGACGTATGTCGCCGCAACTTCTTGCAATGTTGCTCGATTGCATGCTGCTGAGACGTGCGAGGCAAGAGTTGCGCAAACGAACCACTTGGAGTAAAGCATCTTGCAATTCCTTCTTTAAAGTTATGACGTGAAAGACTTAGATCTTTCAGCTATGCTCATGATCAAAACTGAAAAGCAGCCCCTCAATACCATAAATACTTAAGGATGCATGGCAAAATCTGGCCACTTCTTCCACGTCAGCAAATGGCAAATCGGCTTATATGCCGATTTGACTAAATGCATTCGGCGCAGGCATGGGGAGGGTCTCTATTCCACATCCGTTCGGTCATCTCTTCCGACGGCTGTCTCAATTTAACCGCAATCACTCATCGTCACCTACCGACCCGCTGTGGAAAACCCCATTTAAATACTTAAAATCATCTGGGCAGCAAACGTGGCTACGGGCAATAAAAGCGTACTTGAGCAGCACTGACCGTATCCGAAATTATCGACGATGCAGCGACGGTATTTATAATGATGTTTCGGATTTGTCAAACTGCTTGAGTTTCAGTGATTTTTTGGTCTGTCAGAAAGTCGCCAACCATGTTCAACACACGTTCCCGCAATCCTCCATCTTCCAAATGGCACATGTGACCAGCGTCTGGCACTATGATCGAACGAACATCTGGGATGATCTCTCGGAAAGGAACCTGCGCGACATCGTGAGAGGTATCGAATTCACCACTGTAGACTAGAGTTGGTGCGGTGATGTTGTGAAGGCGAGGGACCACGGTCCAATCTCTCAGTGAGCCAATCATCGCGAGAGGGGAAGGGCCATACCTATGATTGTGAGAGTCCGCGCAAAATCTAGTCACGGATGCTGCTCAGTTGATAGATGATGGAAGAGACTTGATTTTAATAAAAGAAACTCCATATCGTGGCTTCGCACAGAATTGGGAAGGGACAATTGAAACCCCAGGGTCACAACATACATTGTGCGATATACTGTCGCGTCTTCGCTCACGTGCTTCACTGAAGGTACCAGCTCTGGTGGCGGGAATACCTTGGCTCGGCAAACGTGCTTCCTGTAGTAATAGTCTAATGCACGCCGATATTCGGGGCTCTCGTACTCCCCGGCTTGCTCCGCATCACTAAGGGCCTCTTGCATATCAGATGGCATTTGCTCCCTCAGAAGACGAACGCCGCGCCCGCCAAGCTCTTTGCTTGCCAATCCGCTAGCAAGGACCAACTTCTGCAGGCCTGGAGGTCGGCGGGCAGCAAAGGACGCGCCGAGCATTGCTCCCCAGCTCTGGCCAAGAAAATGAAAGCCGGAACCACTGCGTAAGTCGAGCTTGTCGAGCAGGTTGTCCAGCTCATCTTGGAACAGCTGCTCTTGCCAAAAGGACTCGTCGCCAGCCGTTTGTGGCAGGTGAGTGGAAGAGGCGCACCCTATCTGGTCGTAAAAGACGACTGGGATGCCATACCGGCGCCAGAGGTCGGCAAATGTGAGCAGATACTCATGACCAGCTCCTGGTCCGCCGTGCGCCACGACAACCGGCGCAACTTTGGATGTGAGGTCGCCGAATATCTTGTAATAGGTGAAACACGGCGATGCGACAGACGGCACATCAAAAGGCACCTTACCTTCGCGAAAGTGAGACTCGGCCATCATACGGCGGCGAGGTGGATGGCCCTGAAGGATGACGGCTGATGGGAAACTAGATGCGCGAGATGCGGAAAGTCGATAGGCAATGTCGGAGAGAACAATGAAGGATCACGCTTACACTGTTAGGCGCACGCTAAGTGCGCCTGCATCAGCCAACAAGCCAATCAATGCCAAAACAGGTAGACTTAATCGACTTACTCCTGGACGACAGGATTCTGCAGTCTCTGCGAGACAAGCTGCGACATCTTTCTGACGAGTACCCAAAACAGATAGCGTCGAGCGTCTCACTCATGGATTACTTGAAGAAAGTATTACACATGATCTAATGAGCGTGCTTACGACGCGGATGAGACCGCAGTATCTCCTTGCTCGTACAAATGTGGCACCTGATAGCCATTGCGTTGAAAAGTTTCATTCGGTAAAACGGCAACACTATTACTGGGCAATAAACAAATCGGCGCTTACAGATGCGGCTGGAGATTTCTTGTATGTCTCAAACACCTTGGCCTCGACGATATTCGCCAGCCAAAAATAACATAAGCCACGTTGTGCGCCTGGGCCCTGGCTTGCGCATACCAAGATCGATGGTTAGGTAAATCTGAGGTATGTAAGCATCTTTTACTATTCATCTGACTGGCCACTCTCGCAAACTGCCCCACGAGCCTAGTAAAGATAGGAAGGCCCCAATTCACATGCAGGATTGATCCCTGATGTTTCTAGCTCTTTTGGCCACTCCTCGATCTCGTGCAAAACGCTCAACTGAATGTTTCAATATAAACGATTTCAGCTGCACATCATCTTGCAGGGTAGCCCTTGAAGCTGTTTTCCATAATATAACACCGACAGAGAAGCACCCGTCACCATTACTGCACGTAAGATTGTTTACGTCCCAAGAGGCCCAAGAGACACCCTACATAGCTCGTTATGTCCGATTCTTCCGCGAAGAGCATAACTGCCCTTGCTGCGTCATTAACCGGCCTAGCAACCGTTACCGTTGGATTACGATTCTGGGCTCGTAGGCGCAACAAGCTACAGCTACTTGCCGACGACTGGCTAGCTGCCTTTGCCCTAGTGCGTCGGCCCTAAAAACATAGTGGGATGGAGTCGAAACGCTAACGCTGACAATTGAAGCTCACATTTATCGCAGCATCAATCATCACGTTCGTCGGTAAGTTGTGTTGCTATCCGCCAGCCTGTTGGGGTTGACCGTCCTGTCGGACGAAATACTCATTCTTATACGTTGATAGGTGTGCGCGGCAAGAACCTGGGATATTCAAGTCACGACTTTACACCAGAGGAGACACTAGAGAATGGCAGAAAACACCCAGAGGTGAGTACTGAGCGCTTTTTATCAATTCTTTCTGATGCATCATCACTAATGTTTCAATCGACGCAGACTGTAATTGCGCTTGAGTTGTTCACCAACAACACACTCGCATGTGTCAAACTCAGTGCACTCTTCTTTTACCGGCGCATTTTCTGCGCTGGTGGTAAGAAGACTGCGCTGGGTACCGCCATTTGGGCTACAATCGCCGTCGTTGTGCTGTGGACTTTGATATTCCAGCCCTTGATAGGCTTCCAGTGCGGCAGCCATTTTTCATCATTTTGGGACGGGACGTTTTACGATCATTGCACTATTGCATACCCAGTCCTGTTTGGGCTCGTCATTTCCAATTTTCTGATCGATATTTGGATCTTGTTGCTACCAATTCCTAGTGTGCGTTACCCCTCATCTTGGAAATGCTTATGCCGTTACTAACGAGACTCCTGCACAGATACTGCGTCTGAATACAAATTTGCGAAAGAAGCTGTCTATCATAGGAGTCTTTCTTTTGGCTTTTGTGTAAGTGGTTTGGTATAATACGGCAAGCATATTAAATGCTAATCTTGGATCCAGGGGTGTGCTTGCATCCATTGGGCGAATCGTGCAATACGTGCAAATAGAAGTCGGCGGCGCCGACTACCTGCTTAAGGGAGACCTTGAACGTAAGTCTAGCGGTGGTCTCATACACTCAAGTCTATTGGCTTACTCTATGCTAACTCTATCGACAGAGTCGCTCACTCGAGCATTCTTCTATACCTTGCTCGAGTCCGGTATATCGATAATTGCCGTCAACCTGCCATCGATAAGGAGCTTGTTCGCCAATACGAAGACCATGCAAAGCATGAGGAATCTGATGCTGCGTAGTCACACTACCAACAACACGCCGAGCTCCTCAGGGGTGCCCTTGTCCGATAGAATCAACAAAGGAAGAAGACCGGAATCTTTTACCTCCCATCACTCTCAAAGCTCACTTGCGTCGCATACTGACTTGTTGAATCCACCGTCGAGGCTCTCCCAAGACCTGGAAAGACAGTTATAGGGTGTAGGGTTGCTATGAAATAAAGGGTAATACGGATACATAAGGGCGACTTAGCATGGAATGAGATACTATTAGTTAGATAAGGTCGATAAGAGCAGATAAAAACGATTAATGATTAATGTAAATATGATCTATCCGATTAAATAATATCACCAAGCCAGTGTTTGAATATACATGCACCTAGGTAGTCTGCGGTTGGTGCAGGCCAACTCCTTTCAGCTGTTACCCAGGGTCTCGACAAAGAAAAGTTCAAGGTGAAAGTAACAAACCATACTATGATCTGGATGGTTGAGATTCCTTTTGGAATATTATAATGATATCGGCATTCGCTATCATGCACTTCATTATTTCCGATGGAAATAGGTCATAAGAAAATCTCATCTCATTTCTGCGAGTGACAACATGCGATGCAAGTGATCATGACTTGGACTTCAGCCCAAACCCTGAAAGTCTCATTGGCTGCATAGATTTAACGACACCGATCTCCATCGTCTCATTCTTTTGATACTCAATCATTCCGTTTGAGTCGCATATTCCAAGGTATTGTGAGTACTGTGTAAGTGAACGAGGGGAGTTCCCGTCGTTTCACAAAGAGTTATATGACCTGACTTACATACCTACATAGTGGATAATCACCTCATATTAGTGTGTCATTGTCATCCATGAGGCATTTACAGCACCCAAGCTTTTCTCACAATAAGGCCACCGGGTATTGGTACTACCCACGTGAGATAAAATTCTCTAGGCGTATGATGGCTTTTCAGCAACATTCGGACTGGTTTATACAAGATTCGGGCTCATGAGTGGTGGTATAGGAAAAGTTGGCTCACAAGCTTGAGGGTTAACATTGGCCATATCGAGTTCTGGCAGCAGATATGTCTGCAATTGCCAAGCATCATTAAAAACCCCTGAAAGAAAAAAACTCTAGCTAAAACTAAAGGAATTTCATAGTAAAGTGATGGCTTGCTAGATATAGCATTACTTGGGTACTGGACAGTCCAACATAGCTAAAACACATTGCACAACAATACAAAAGCGTCTATAGCTAAAGCTTCATGATTACTATTGCAAGTGGTCACCACGTCAGTTTTGAGACCCCCCCAAGCGTATCAATCATTGAGACCGTGGATATTGAAAGAGATCAACAAAGGGCAAGATGAAACATTGACAGCTGCATTCTGGAACTCCATTGCTGCCTCACAGTAATTATGCTTGTTTGTCGCTTTTTAGTCCTTTAGCTCTACCCAGGCTGCAATTCAGCAGCAATTGTATAAGGCATCAAGGTGTTGGTTGGTCACAGCGACCGAAAGGGATGCCAAAGCCAACCAATGGGATGTTAAGAGTCAATGACATGATACAACTCACAAAGGTGGCTGTGCTGTGTTTGCTCTGTTTTCTTCATTTCTATTGGCGTTCAATTCAGCTAATATCCAGGTACGTAGCGCAGGAACGTGTTGTATGGCATTGACCGCTATTAGAGTGCCTGACCGCCCCTTCATCTGTTTCTCTTTGTTCAGCTGTCATTCTTGAACGTGCCTTCTTTGTCGACCAACAAGGCGATCACGAGCAGGAATGAGTCAACCTGGCCCTGCCGGTAGTCCAGCACCGCAATCGGGCAGCGGTCGTTCATTGTGCGATGGCAGCCAATGAAGGTTAAATGGGCTGGAGTGGCACGACAGCCCGAGGCGGAGTCATCTGATGTCGTCGCTTCCCGCCGCGCCACACAACAGGCCACGATGAGCCAGATAGCGAGCTTCAAGGTCCACACGCCCAAGGCTGTGACGCGCCAGAAGTGCCAGTGCCAGTGCCAGAACCCAGTCCCCGGGAAGCTGGCGTTGTGCCGTGATGCCGTCGTCGGCAAGCTCGACCCCGAGATGGTCCTATGTGACGTCTGCTACTTTGAAATCAAAGAAGTCAACCACATCCGTCGCGCGCCCCTCTGCCAATACCCCCCCAACATCCGCACCAAGATCAGGAAGTCCTCGTGAACTCTGAGCACTGCATCCGACATCTTCACTACGGTTGGCCGCTCACGCAATTCATGTGCTACCTAATTACCCCGCCGCATCGACTCATCTCGTCATCGCAGAATTGATCCAGGTTGAACAGATACTCACACCAGACGACAAGAGCAAATAAGAAGGCGCCGATTCCTTCAACTGTGCGCATCGTCATCCGCAGTTCCACCCATCAGAGCAATACGCTTGAACCTCTCAAATCATTCACTATTCCAACGCCAGCACAAGAACACCACATTGCAACTCATCCACTCCAACACGTTTCTCTCTGAACCAACAATAAACAATCAGCCCTCTACCCTAAAGAACACCTCGTATCGCACCAGTACCAACATCGATCAGGTCACCATGTGCAAGATCTACTTCACGTACGCGTGCGACTGCAAGGAGCCGCAGACCATCACTAAGAACTGCGGCAAGAAGAACTGCGAGAATGTCGATCGCATCCACGAGCCGCCTTGCGATGCTTGCGTCAAGGATGAAATGCGACGACAGGACGCCATAATGGACCGAAGGCTTTGACACGACGTTGCATGGGGCCAGCTTGGGATATAGCTGAGGCGCATCGGAGTTCAAGCAGAGTTGTGGCCCAATGGATCTTTTGGTAGTGGTTGTAGGACTCGCGAATAACAAGGCAGAGAGAGGTGCACTCATTGAAGGAAGAATGTATGTCAAGATGGATTTGATAGGGTCATGTGAGAACAACACATGTTGCACCTCAGCCCCTGTAACATTACTCCAAAAATGTCTGATACATGGCCTGAGTTGGCGGATCGCAAGACCTCAGGATGACACCACTCTCTTTATCAATCCCCTTTGACCCTACTCATCGCACTTTCATGTTGTGTCGACTGGCTCAACAACATCCCATTCGTTTAAAAGTATCTCAATAAAAACATTCGTTGAAATCTTGCGACACTTGAGTTCCGTTCTTTAGCCCATGGAAAGTGAGAGGGAAGTGTCGTAAAGAAAGAGCAGTCTCCTCTCCACTATATAGTCGAGTGTCACCAGTGGCATCATATATGGACTTGAAGCTGATGTGGCTTTTCGGGCTCAACGGGTAATTATTCGTACCCATGCTTGGCTTGCTGCAAGGTCGCTGAAAGTGTTGTGCATGATGGTGACCGGTAAGGTACCACGACTTGGCGACGCTTCGCTCGCCGATTGGGTTGTACCTTCTGCCAAGAGCCATCTCAGCCCGGTGCGAGTGATGTCACTCCGAGGATTAATGGATCCGTGTTGGTACCTGACAGACAAACCAAGTTTGGGCTCGATGCAGGCAATCAATCTGACAGCTGCTTCACGAGCTGCTGGTTTCGAGGGAGGCGGTTGAAGCTGACAGCGTCGAGCCTTATAGATTAAGTACTATAGAACCACCATTTTGAATATAGCTTGGAAATGATTCGTATATCAACCTACACGTGGCATAACGAAATCTTCAATGCTGCTTGTAAGTCCATGATGTGAATCGAGTTCAGGTAGAAACGAGTTCCCCAGCATGTACAATGCGGGTTCCGACAGTGACCCCCTCGACCCCTTGCAGTTGTTGTCCTAATGCAAACAACTGCAGGATAAGTCCAAAACCGCTGCTCGAGTTACCATACTGGGAGAAAAGCTGTCGGGCATAGCCAATGACAGATGGCCTGCAGCGGCATCCGACACCGACATAAGGTCAAAAAAGGGGATCAGCACGGCCCCACGTGATGCATCGGGATGCAACCGGGCCAATTGCGACGCTGCACATCCTGGTCGCCATCACTATCACAAACGCCGACCGCCAGGCGGCAATGATTGGACGACGTGAGTGGTGATCGAGAGGGAGTGCGGTCACGCCCATGGACCTCTGTCCACTTGCTGTTGGCATCACAGAGTTCGCATCTGTCGGCGCAGCATAACACACCTTTTAAGGCTGTGACGGACGTGATGAGAAGAGGGATACAGCCAGTTACCATCATGAACCTGTGGGTAATGTGAGGATGCCTCTGCAGACGTCGCTGTTGCTTGCATGGTGCCTGGCCAGGGGCGAGCACGTGCTGGACTTCGAACTAACGGCAGGTCGCACGAAGATGTCACGATAGGGAAGGGAGCGAGAGAAAGGGATGCGAGCAAAGACACCTCTCGAGTTCGTTCAAATAGTCCTGACGTGATCCTGGGATAGCATCTTTCTTCATCATCGCTGACAGACATCTCAACGAACACTCGACAAAAGAACCGACTGCTTGAGGAGCACTAACGCCGTGAAACATCTTCATCGAGAAACCAGTCAGTCTCACCGAGTCAGCACCATCATCATGCATCGTCCCACTGCCTTCGTCGCACTGCTCGGCAGTCTCACATCCTTCCTGTCCCCATGCCACGCAGAAGTAAACAACTGCCTCGGCGACAAGTCGATAGTGGGGTACTGCACGCCGCTCACCTACGTCGACACGACGACGCATTTCGCCGCGCCGCCGACGACCTCGGAGTGCCAGGACACCTGCCGCGGCATCAACCAGGACCTGGGCGAGTGGCTAGTCGACTTCTCCATGGACGCCGACGGCGTCCGCCACAGCATCTCGCTGTACCACTGCGGCTTCGCGGTCTCGCGGGGCGACGGCGTGCCGCACGACGCTAGCTTCTCGCTCAAGAACCAGGACATCCTCGACCTTTACGACGAGAGCCTGAAGCGCTTCGGGGGCTTGCATAAGGGGAAGATCTCGGCCGAGGGAACGATGCTCTGCGGGGATCTACACATCAACTGGTTTATTCAGGACCTGTCTGTTTAGGGTTCATGTTGCTGGTGCTGAGGGTTGGGTTGGGTGAGGTGTGGTGGTTGATGAGAAGCTGTACCGGATTTTGACACATGGCGAAGATCGACTGACAAGGTTTTGTTTAATTTTTGGAAAGGCGAACAACAGGTTCGCTGCTCGAGACGTTGCGTTGAAGGCCATTAGATGCTGTTACGCACAGCCTAGTTGAGAATCGATTGAACGCCAGGTCGTCTCGCTACACAATCTCGGAAATCTATCTGAATTCGTTGTGCATACTGAATGGTGACAAGCGTTCTGAGAACTAAATACCCAAACTGTTCCATGTTGAATAGTATGCACAAGAGCAAGCACTTAGTACAGACTGACTAGAATGCATGTCACGCCCCTGCCTGTTTTAGGGGCGTGCTACTCGTTGTACAGCTTCGTCTTCTGTCACATGTATATATCGAGTTCCAAGGCCAAGCTGTTATTGGCGTGATGCTGTGACACACTAGCTCAATGGAAATATGGATTTCGATTGATCTGTGCATATGCAGGTCACTACGACATCCAGTTGATTGAATGTTTCATTGTGGCGAGGACTCGAGATAGCAATGCTCTGTGCGATCCCAGTGCGTGATCTCTCTTTCAACTGACTGTCTCTATTTTCTCACCTATGCCGGACGACCATTATTTGATGACTCGCCGAACCATGGGCGGATACCGAGTTTGCACAGTCCATCACTATCTCAAAGCATCAACATGCATACTGCCAGACCCATTCCGAGTGTAGCCCAACTGATACCTAGCCGGCCGCCGCTATTAACGTCCGCAGCCCGCACGCACGATAAAGATGCCATCACGTCATTTTTCCCATCCCCAATGCTAGCCATAACAGGCCAAGCCAGACTCGAGAAGTTATCGTATGCTTTGTTGTCCCCCAGGTGGTGAACCATGGCGTCCCCAAATGCCCACATCTCATGTTTACCCTCACTCCAGCGCCGAATTGAGGACGCGTTATAGTATGACGCATAACAGTTATTGCCGAACACCTTACCGGCGTCCCCGTCGGTCTTACAGGATGGCAATTCCTGACAAGAGCACTGGCTTTGATTTGGTCTAGCCGCCCTCTTCATGTCGGCAATACACTCCTCCGTTAGCACGCTCGCGCACGTCCCGTCGTCACTCCTCAGCTTGTCTGGGTACTCGCCCAGGTCGTGTTGCCCGAAATTGAGGTCCCATGCGTAGAGACAGATTTCCCAGTCGTCGTCGACAGTGAGATTCTTTCCGCCATTGGAGGTTACGAGTGACGGGGGTGCGTTGAAATTGACCTTCAAGCCCGTATAATAGAAAGGCCCTTCGCTGTTTGGCTTTGGTGCAATGCTTGAGTTGTCGAGAGGCATGTCGGCTGCTACTGCTATAGACCATGACCAGCCGTCAGTTGTGCTTCCAGTCTGTGGACCGGAGGATGATCCTGGCGCAGAAATGTTTGGGCCGGGGATGGGAAATTCGCGTGTGGCGTTGGCTCGGTTGGCAAGGAACATATCGAATTCGAGTCTGGGCTCGTGCCATGGCCCCTCCTCTTCCGTCGCTTGTAACAACGCGACGCCATTATCCGCCAGCACTGTTGGTATGATGTCGCTGATAGATGTGATGGCTAGCACGTGGAGGAGCCTAAGTGCTGTGTGCGGAGTGATGTACATCGTCGCGCGGTTGTGGTCATTGATAGGGCTCGGTCAGGGTATCGGTGAGGGTGAAGTCCCGTGTAAGGTGACTGTTCACTACTTAGGCAGCGCAGAGTATCAACGAAGACGCTTGAGCTTTCAATGCTGATGAGAACTAAGGTGCATGCTTTATAGAAATGAACTCAAAATGCATCAATCCCGTTCAGATTGATGACGTGTGCCAATCTCTCTGATACGGATAGGATAGTGCTGCATCACAGCCCAACAGGGCCAAGACATTAGACGGGAAATTTATATGGGATGACATTCAAAGGCTCAACACAATTGGAGCTGCGTTGCAATTGTTGGTGTTTCCGTGCAGCTGCTGTTGGCAATTCCACCCGTAATTAGAACTTATGACGTGACGTATCACTGAGGCCCCCAGACACCATAACGCAGCAAACACTTGGCACCCAAACTGTTGGAGAATCTGGGGCATCTGCAGGTACCATGTTCGCTAGAACTAAGAATAACATCACAGTGCATTATTTGTTTGGATCGGACAGGAATCGTAATAACTAAATAGCCTATTGAATCAGATTCCTAAATTCATACACAGTAATTGGACGATTTACGGCATAATCATTTGCAAACAATGGGTTACTCAAACAGTGTTATTAAACCATCTCATCATTAATCAATAGACTTGAAGATATGGCTTATTGACTAAATAGATATAGAAACCTCATGTACAGTACGCTCCAACAGCCAAGAGTGACTAAACAGTCCCCAGCTAATCCTGTGCCTCACACTAACATCACTTAGGAAGGATTCTATCCGCCGCAATAACAGTCTACAAAGTTAGGAATAGGTAAAAAGGCACTTCACCAGGTACCTGGTGGGGACGCTAAGGCCCCCCGTAGAGCTCGAAGAAGTACTCTTTTTGCATAATTCGAATATATCAGGCACAAACCCACGAAACCACCTAAAGCTGCCGTACAGTGCCTTTCGTACAACGCCCTGATCTAGCTACGCAACGTTTGCTAGTGCGGCTGGGAACCCTGTCAGTGCCCACAGTAACTTGCGGAGTGCCTTTTTATACCCATATAACCTCGTATAAGTTGTGCTTATGCAGTCAGCCACCCATTACGTGAGATTTACTTGGATACCGACCTAGGACTTGGTGGTTGGAACGAGACATGAAAGAGAGACACTAATATCCTTGAGAATGACCTTGCATTGATTGGTGTCGAATTCGGTGATAGGATTGAGACACCCAGCGTCCGCGAACAGCGTGACAACCATGCCATCAGCTTCGACATTGTGGGATGCGCTTGTCCCAACACACCACAGCTCGTCGTCAGGGCCGCCAGCGGTAGAACCTGTGCTTTGTCCGGATTCTCACCCTCGGCTCGGCAGCCTGATTCGTAGAAACTGAGGAGCCTATAATTTTATATTAGCTTACCAGAGAGTGGCAATTTTCAACTGTGGTAACGAAAGGTATGTTTGCAAACTAAGCCAACCACCCCTGCTACGGGCGATCTAACTAGCGTTTTGTTCTAAAATTATTAAAACTATATGTTTTATGTTTTTTTTATTTAATTTTTTATTGTATTTCTTTAAAATAAGTTTATTTAATTTGTTAGTTGTTGGTGAGGGGATTGAAAGTTGGTTCTCGGTTAGCTGACATCGCTTCCTGCTCTAAGTACAATGCAGGCAATTACGTCATGAGCTGTTCTATCAATGCCAATTCCCGCAATACCCAGGAGAATGAATAGCACAGAAAATCTATATATTACAAGACAGTTCAGCGGCTGAAGGCCCATCATTACCTCTGAGATTATCAACTCAAACCTTGAACCAAACCAAGATCGTCATAACAAATCAACTTGAACAACTCGTAACCATGCTTTCCTACCTTCTCGGACCTCTATTCCTTCTCCATGGTGTACCTCTTGTTGCAGCCGATGATCCTTTCACATTCTGCAAAGACAATGACTGCGGCGACTGCTCAGTTTCCATTACCAGTATCGGAACCCGCTGGTTTGCTGTTAACACCACAGCGCAAGGTATCTTGGCCACGAATAGAGGATGAGACTGGATTAGAATCATTATACTTCCATCTCCCTATTATATGATCGTGGAATAAAGTGCTGCATGATATTTTATGCCGATTACTTTGGAAACAGTATAGGTAATAAGT
Source organism: Astrocystis sublimbata (assembly GCA_022453515.1). Taxonomy (NCBI): domain Eukaryota; kingdom Fungi; phylum Ascomycota; class Sordariomycetes; order Xylariales; family Xylariaceae; genus Astrocystis; species Astrocystis sublimbata. Next base: position 165,151 of record JAJNNY010000060.1, on the reverse strand, counting down.
GCATCACCAGCCATGTTTTGCCTCTTCGAGAAACAGGACTTATCGACAAATCAATCCATAGCGACTCTTGTGAGCTATTGTTGGATCTCATTCCAATGCAACTCCAGTCGGGATTCAATGAGTTAAGAAAGTGATATCGGGATGTTGAAGTGTCTCATTCTAGTATTATACCGAAAAGGGGGGAAAGGGGGGGCCAACGCCCGACAACGCCTAAGCTACGGCGTGCCAAGCCGGCATTGTCGCGGGGCGCCAGGGCGCGTGGGGGAAGCCGCGCCGCTATATCAATCAACCCCCACTACCGCCACCACGCCTCCGACTTACACGTCCACCGTCCACGTCCATGTGAGAGGTGCGCAGGTAAGACTTGGATTCTACTTGACATTTTTTTTCCAAGTAATTATCAAGGAGATTGACGAGTTTTAATTGCATTGATATCACGCGTACAGCCCTGGGGCATGCGAGTTCTGGCGTCCATGCTATTGTTCATCTTATGCCATGACGATCGGTGACTTTGGGGCTATATCTGTAGGGTTATATATATTAGGGGGAATATTTACTTTATTTGCGGACCTTCGACGGACTCTTGGGGGGTGAATTGTTCACCAAGGACTCGGTAGACTCGACTCTATTAGTGATGTCTATCTAGTAATGCAATCGCTTCCGACTTGAAACGAGTGAGACTCGAGGACACCTTGATTAGGTATACAAGGAGACGGTATGTGTGTGGCCTATGAATCCTAGATCTTGGATCTTGGAGCTGCTGATCTTCCACGGCACTTTCTAGGCCATTCACTCCCCCCCGGGACACTCTCGATATGAGTTGTCCACGTCATTTCAAAATTTTATAGAGAGGTCTTGTGAAGAAAATAAGGAGCACGTATTCTCTTGCTGTTCTCCATTAGCTGCTCGCATACCAGTCAACTTCTAGAATTATTTATGCGAGTGTCTGTTCGCAGTGCTTTGCGGGCAAGCTGGATATCCCTTGGTTTTCCCAAGTATATCATGAAAGCCGAAGCAAAAGACAAATAAAAGTGCCCTGATTAATGACTCGTGTTAGAGACGTTGATATGGCACGGAGGCGAAGATTGGAAAACAAAGATACGGCGACTATTAAGCCTTATCATTATTAGAGGCTTTAACGTTCAGCATTACACCTTTAGGAGACGCAAGAGTAGGCTTATCGAGGATGACCTCTTGGGCCGCCAGTGTTAGTAAAGCAAAGTATTAGCAAACCGGTCATGATCTCAACAACACAAATTTGGACATTTCGACCCATTCCTCAAACGAAATCGGCCGCTAGCCGATGGTCATAGATCTTCTAAGTCTTCCGCATGCATATTGGAACTGAAAGGGTATACAGTCCAAGCGTTCAGGAAAGAGTGAAGTACATGCATGGCAAAGTCAATCAAACAGGATTATGCAGTCTGATGCGTATTGCTCGAAGATTCTAGATGCTTCTCGCACAACGCGGTGCCCATTACGACATTATACATGTAACGCGCAGAGTCGGGGATTAGGTCCCAGCACTGGCTACTACTACCCGGTCGGCAGTGAGTTGTTGAGCATTTAGCCTCGGGCTGCACGTCCGCCTACCATATGGCTCTAATTACTTCACCCGCTTAAACCACCGCGACCATCACTTGCCACATCATCTTGAGCAAAGAGGTCTCACGACCCACAAGTCGCCGAGGCAAAGCCAGAGCTGGATGGAGCCTCACGGTCTGCGCATTGCGGTCGCGTCAAATCATCGCGTATTCGCTGCAGCCTTGTGAACGATGCAGTTCTAAAGTTTATACCCAGAGATAACACGTATCCTTTTTATTTGGTAGTGGCGTATCCTTGTATAAGGTTCCTTCTGTTAGATAAGAACCTTCCAGTCGCGTTAAAATATCGCGTATTCGCTGACGAGGCTGCGTATACGATTTTAGTCTTAAACTTTGTCGATGCTCCCTAGGAGAAGGCCACACGTCATGGAGTTTAGGTGCCTACAAATACATGCGTTCCATCCGTCTCCCGCCCCCCTCTCCTTTTCCCCTCTCCATGTTACAACTTTCATCACACTCAAGACTTAGCATCAAAACGCACCTTCAATTCATCCACACTGCTAAGCATCCAACATCTATTATCGATTACTCATACATACATCGTTAATCGATAAGCTTTCGAACATCAACATCACAATAGCCGCCAAAACATACACTATACCCGTTCAGCAACACTCAGGCACGATGCCTTTCTTCAAATCCGTCGGCGCCTTCATTCGGGGAAATGATGTTCAACGGACCAGCAACAACAAGGAGTGTCCAACAGCCGCCTCGCCATGCCCCGACCTGCCCCCGTCGTACGAGCCCCCTTCGTACGACTCGGATCTGCCAACCTACGACAGCCTTTACCCAGCCCCTGAATCCCGCAGCGTCAAAGGTCGGATCACCGGCCTATTCAACGGCGCGAAGGAAGCAGGGGAGCGCAAGCCGGAACCAGTCAGCGCCGGCCACAAGCAGACGCTCGCCCAAATCGACCTCGCCGAGGCCGAGCTCTGCGTCAGCAGAAGGCTCCAAGCTGCGATGGCCTACGAAGAGGCCCGGCGATCAGACAACGACAACGACAACAACGACAACGCCAACGACGACCTAGCACGGCCACCGGAATGCAGCTTCGTCCTCCACGCCGGCATCACGTCGCTCATCGGCGTGAACCTCGACCCGCACTTGTGCTTGCCCGACCAGCCGCGAGCGTACCTCGTGAACCGAAAGCTGAAGCACCTGCGCGCGCTCGAGCGGATGCACCGGATTCTCGCCGACAACACCGCGACCATGGAGGAGTACATGTTCCTGGCTCGCACGATGCCCCGCCGGCGGATGGTATACGTGCAGAGCGTCAAAGCCGTGGCGAGGCGGCAGGACATACTGACGATGGACATGGAGGTGGAGAGAAATAGGATCCGGGATATGGAGCACCGGTGGAAGAAACAGCTCAAGGAGTACGATAATCTAGGGTGCTGTTGAGGATTTTGCATGAGATTTTTGGAGTTTGGAGTTTGGAATTTGGAGTTTAGAGCTTGAAGGTCTTTGGTCTATTTTGGTCCTGTATACCACTGTCATCCCTGTAATCTTGATGTTTAAGGATACCCAAACACTATACCGCCCCCACCCCCTCAAGACACTCTCAATACATAAGTGCCTTGCCATGAGTTCGGTCTTGTGAATACCGATGATAAACGTGATGTGATGACTTATGTAATCTCTCGCCTCATCAAAGTATTATCAAGCACATGTCGTATGCGTATAATGCGTCATGCCATTGATATTTCCTCGATGCATCACTGCATCAGGTTTTGTATATGATTAAGTGACTACAGATATCTGGTATATGTCTTAGATGTTGCAGCTGTGCATTATACGAAAGATACATCAGGAACTCCCTCAACAATATGAAATTCGATGACATTTCTCATAAAGCTTGGTGCCTGAGGACCTCTACTGTATTCGAATCAGCAATCGACATGCTCCCCATAGTCCAGCCCATTCTTCACTACAAATATGCTATCGTCATGCACGATGACGATGTCTTGATTGCTTCTGACCCTAGCAATCAGGGATGAACTACTCGTTTGCCAGGCTGACGGGATAAAGAAGTATTTCTTCAGCGTTTCGCTTGTCGAGCGCCCGGGTGCATTGATCTCGACCGAACAGACCCAGCCCCTTTTAGAGAGGAAGATGAGATGCCACAAGTTGAACTTCTTCACGGTCCCGATGACACTCTGGATTTCAGGAATGTCTTCTGTTCTCAAGATTAAAGATTGTAAAGGGGGAAGACCAACCGGAGGCGATTCGGGGGAGAGGAGAGGCAGGGCAGATGTCAGGCCAGTGTCTTCAAGGGGTGGCGGTGATATCAGTGATGGATCCGATTGTGGATTCGAAAGGCATACTATAGTCGGAGGGTTATTTGGCATCGGAAGTTCTACTGGCATGAGTGCACTAGCCTTTAAAGATGAGACATCAACTATATGTAGCTTTGTAGTGGCCCGGTCTTGAGGTGATACAGCACGGGGAATTCGATGCCCCAGGCGTCTGACTTTTGGCACATAAACCAAATCCTCACCATCGCTAGACAGCGATATCACGTCAGATTCTGTTTCATATGCTGGCTTGTTTTCGAATGCTAGAACAAGTGCTGGCACATCTTCAGATGCAGTGATCTCCGTAAGGTCATTCCATGTGAAAATGCCCATACGGCTATCCTGGAAGCATAGCAATTCGCCAGGTGACGACGGGCGATTGAACCATTTCCACACAGATCTCTGCCGTGACTTGATGGTAGCTATTTGCATATTCGTAGACACTGACCATACTGCGTCGAATTTTGGCGCCGATATCAGGACGAGCGAGCCGTCTTGGTTCAGCAGGATCTGACGAATACTGCACCCTTGCTGAAGTCTCGCTTCGAGGAGCAGTTCGGCACTCCGCTCTCCTTGAGGATCGGTCTTGATTTGCATCACTCGAAAACTCCCGGAGGAATCGGCACTGCCTGCGATTCTTGCTTTATGATTCCAATCCATGCACAGAACGCTTGTGAACATTCCTCGGTGACTGTAAAGATTTTGCATGGTGTTTCCGGGGTCGTCAAGGTTGCACGTGTCTACCCGTCCGTTGTTGCGTCCACAGAAGGCCATGCCTGTCTCATCACAGCAGAACAGGGATGTGATAGCTACAGAGTCATCGAGGACGGAGGTGGTGTCTTTCCCCGGCATTGGGTCTCCAGAGTTGCTGGGTTCGCTTACATGGGAGTTGGTGTCTTGGCTAGCCAGGACGGATGGCTCCCAAACGTTGGCCTGAGTGCCGTGCGCATCAACTATTTTCAGGCCATTGCCTGTGAATGCTAGTGCCGAGACCGGGTCGCCTTTGAATTGAATTTGATGTAGCGACTGAAGCGTCTCGAAATCGTATATGGTGATGGCACCGGATCCATTCCCGCCCGCAAATGTCCTGCCATTTGGAGATATCGCAACCTTTATCATGCTGGCAGAAACCGATGCCCCTGGCTTACAGGTGAAAATGTTGAATTTGAAGATCACGTCATCCCAGTAAGATACCAGAAGCCATGGATTTGCAGGATCTGGACTGAGCGCAACGCAGTGGATGATGTGATTGGCCTGACGATGCTTCGCAACTGGTCGAATGCAAACTCCAAGTGGGCGTTGATCCTCAAGAGACCACATCTGAACTGGTCTGCCGCGATAGACGATGGCCATTGCTTGCTGGTCTATGGATATCTCAACAGCAGTGGCATAAGGTGTGAAGGGTTGATTCTTGGAATCAAGAATATTGTCTGTCCATGATAGACTGTATCTCTGAAACCCGTCCGTGATTCGGTGTGCCGAGAGGGTTCTGTCTCGAGATGCTGCAAAGAGATATGTTTCGGCTTCATCAAACACCAGTGCTATTGTCTGAGAATCAGTTTGGATCTCGAACAGCTGGACGCCAGCGGAGCAGTCCCATAACCTCACACGATGGAGACCTGCTGAGGCGATGTATCTTCTTGAGGTGCTAAACTTTAGCGACGAAACATGTTCTCCATGAAACAAGGTCAATACCTCCTCGCAGGTCGCACTATTGTAGACCTTGACATCACCGTTGGTCAAACCAACGGCGAATTGTTGACTTCTAGCTGTGATGTATGTAGTGTAAGTGTCATTGTAGGATATTGAACATATCCTGTCACCCCAGCCTCGATTCCAATTCCCTAACAACTTGATCCCGTCTTCTGCGCGCCCGAAATGGCGATATAATGCTGAATCTCGCGGGCATAGGGGAGGTACTAGTGTATGGATTGCTGAAGGATCGCTCAGTAGATTAAAGCCGAACTGAGTCACCGTTTTGGAGAGATCTACCGTCCAGGTTTTGAGATCACTAGCCAGTGATGGGACGTCACCCGCTCCCCGGCCAAGATAATTTGACAGGTTTCTCGCTGTCCTGTTCAAGCAATCAAGGTCTCTCAATTGTGCCACACGCTCGATCCATGATAGGACATTGCTGTTGAAGAATGTTGCAAGCATGTCTAGAATCTCTTTCGAAGACGAGGTAGCCCTGAAGATATGCTCGCCGAAGTTTAGACAAGCATAGTCGCCAATGGAAGTTCGGCTGGGTCCGGCTACAGCCGCGCGTCGGCGATGTCTCGAGTATTTCAATGCGTCGCTGACAAGATACTCAAGACAGGCTTTTGCAATGAGAGTGTGTCCACTGGGGTAGTCGACCCGAAACTCCGAATCTAAACTCGAATTGACGAGGAATGCACGCGCAGTTTCGTGGACAACCTGCACGTAGGAATGCTTATCGACCTCTAGAAATTGACCGCAGAGATTCTGAAGACTTGTCTGAAGATCGCGCGCTAGTGTCATGTTCAGACTTAGCTTGATAGCATCTTTCATCTGGCCGAGAGTGAGTGGACGAGCTGAGCACAAAGCCCATGTGAGTAAATGCTTCGAAAGATCTTTGGATCTTAGGGAATTCATCATTCTGATGTTGCGTAAATAAACCGAGTTCAACTGCTGGGGGGTTTCGTGGAGGACTTCGTGCAATTCTTCGATGGTGAAAACGTCTCGAAGCTGCTTCATTACTAGGACAGTCCAAAGGAAACTGCCGCCCGACTTGCTCACGATGTCTTCAATAAGGCTCTGTTTCTCGGAAGCATCTGCGACAGGGAGGTTCGTTGAGTAGGCTTCAACATAGAGCCGTATGTCAGCTATCAGATCATCTAAAGAGATCAGTTCAGTTATAGTCGGCAATCTACTGAAGATGCTGTCGAGAGCCAAACTCGGACGACTCGTTACAAATATTTTTAAAGGTATAGATTTGTCGATTTTCGACAGCAACAATCCAAATTCATCCAACGGGGCTCTGTCGGCAAACTCGTCTAAGGCGTCAATAACCCAGAAGTGCCTGTCGCATCGATTAGTGAATTGTTTATAGACGCAAGAAGTGGGATCTAAAGACACACGGTGTGCGAAACTCAGTATGGAATACACAACTGGTGAACAAGATATTCCAGATGGATCGTTGATCATAAATATCAAGAGACAAGTCCCTCTGTGAAAGCCTAAGCAAAGCGGCACGGATGTCTAAGTTCACCAAGGCCATCTGATAAGCCATCGAGCGTAGGAAAGTGCTCAGTCCGGGGGTCTTCTCATTCCCGGCTTCGAAGAAGTAGAAGCATGTTGGGCTTTCTTCTTGCAGATTCTGAAAAACGTAGCTCGCTATAGTGGACTTTCCCGAGGCTGGGCATCCTTGAGGCAAAAGTAACGGCGAGTAGGTGAAGACTGCCAGTTCTGGAATGAGGACTTCTCTATCAACCATTCGCAGGTGCCATCCAACCTATTGTCGTTGATTACTGATAGGCGGTCTTTGTATGATTGATCAACACCCAGATATTGAGCAAGGGTTTCCAATTGTTCGGTGTCAAGGTATTCCGCCTCGGTTGCGACAAACGGCGGAGGATCCTCGACTTCCAATTCAGCGCTAACTTTGACCTGTCCCCGAATTCTCAACTCCTCTCGTATCTGTTGAACAGTAGAAGCGAGTCTATTCCTCAGAGATCTATAATTAGAGTCATTGATGCTGTCGAACTTAGCAAGTCCTCTGTGATTTGTGTTCATGAGCTGTGGTCGTTCCTCGGTGTAACCTGCATTGAATATGAGTTAATAAATCGACGTGGTGTCTTGAGACACAGACCTAAAGTAGCTGATTCTACATCGACCACCATTCCCAAAGGAGGGGTTGGTTGGGTCTCGTAAAATGTATGCAGATGAATCCCGGCATAATGAACCCGAAAGGAATCGTTCAATACTCGCAACGTCGCTGATTTTATTTCGAGTGCGGTTACGTAAGCTCGTCGTCCTCTACCCGAAAGCCGGAGAAGTTTACTTAGTGTCGAGGCCAAGTTTGAGCCCCGGTGAGGAGTTCCTAAGAAGTAGAAAGAGTGTAGTCTGTCCCCGACTGTTGCAAAATCGGGATTGGTTTTAGAGAGAATGCACGCTTGCTTGATAACCAGTCCCCCCAAGCTATGCCCAATCAAAACAATCGGGGTATCTTGAGCTTTGACCTTGGGATCACTTCGAAGCTCCTCAATCAAGGACTGTCCAAAAGAGTGCACGTCCAAAGGACTTGAAAGCCATGTTGCCCAGTTGGAGTTGTAGCCGAAGCTGTGAATTCGAATGCCGTTGAATTCCGTGTCATTGGGGAGCCATTCTTTCGGCCAGAAAAGCTCCGGGTCCTGATTGAGACTCCAGGTTGTGCTAGATCCCCCGCCTAAGCCATGTACGAAGACAAAGTCAGCAATTGCCGCTACCTTTGGGTAAGGGTCATGGATAATGTTTAGTCCGAATTCGTTCTTAGTTTTCGGTGGTTTTTGACGGTTCGGGAGGAACTTTGTCAGCCTTTCTGTCAAACCAGAAGTAGACGACCTTGCACTAGGGGCACTTGGCTTTCCTGAGAAAGAGTCACGAGAGTCTCGCGACATTGGCTCGATCCCCTAGAATGCGCTTCAGACTGATAAGATATAGACCTTTGGCTATAACACTTGTAATATGTATGATAGAGTGAAATCGAACGCGGGTAGCGCAGTGACCGGGTTCGAATTGACGAACAGCCGATTGAGGCACAGGTGCGAGTTCAAGCCCCAGGCCGGTTCTGCTTCTGGATGATATTTTGGTACAGAGCCAGTATAAGCGCCGCCAAGGTTCACTATCAACCCTGATAAGATGGATCCTTCCAATCTGCTTACAGATTAGATGGGTTTGGTGCATCATGCCGGGGTAGATGCACCCAGCCGAGAATGCTTGCTCCAGCGTTACATCGGTCGGCTTGTTAATGCATAGATGTATGCAACAGCCGAGAGAAATTGTCTTGACATGCACATTCTTCTACAATTTCACAAGATTCACAATAAAGCCATGACTCCTACCCATAATGTTTTCGTGGAAGAGGGCTTTCAGATACCATGGCCCCATTCCCAAATCGTAGCCAAGGTCGTAGCCTAAGGTACCATTGCGGCACGACAGGATTGCCATTTCCGATATCAAGTCTCATTGAGCTTCTAAGAACTCGAGAATCTTGCCAACCGCTTGCTCATCACCTTGCCGAGATTCCATCAACTCCTCGTCGACCCAATTATGTGTATAACCACCCCCAAAATCAACGACCCATGCATCATCCGTTTCCTTGTGTATGAGCACGTTGTGCGGCTTTCCATCTCCCCATATAACCCCGATTTCATGAAGTAAATCAACCGTCTGTCGGACTTGAGCCCCCCACTTCTTCCTTCTTTCCAGCGAAGCCTCCATTACCTCAACCTCCAATCCCTCATCCTCCGTTCCCTCATGCTCTGCCCCAAATTCTGACCCCTCTTTGTCCTCTAGATTCCCCAGAGTATATGGATTCCCCGTAGGAATGTATTCTTCGAGAATACCAATAATCTCCCCCGTCTCTGCCAACGTGACTAGACCAAGAAGTTTGGGTACTCGAATCGAACCAGCGAGGTGCGATCTCGCGACCGTACGAAGACAGTCGAATTCGCGTTCCAGGCCCTTGAAGAACGCCTCCTCGCCGCTCTTACAGCACATCTCTGTTCCTTCTACCGCGACTTTGGTGATATCGCCCTGCCCAGTGATGATTTCAAGTACGCGGATGTCTTTGGAAGAATATTGAGGCAATCCTATGTCGTTGACAATTCTGTTACCGGAAGGATGGTGGTGGTCGGGTTCTCCTTCTGTTTGGTCCGGTATTAGTTTCCATTTCTCATCCTTCGTAAGGAAGCGGAAGGCGAAGGTCTCCGGGTACAGATGAGAGTGCAAATCCGAAGGCTCGGGCTCGTCGACAGTGGGGGGAGCTAGCCGAGTCCAGATCGATCCTCCAGCTTCATAGACAAGTAACTCGATTTCGCGTTGAATGGCGGAAGATCGTTCTTCATCTTCATATGGGATCGAGTCGAATCTTGAGATGAGGTGCCCTTCCATGGTATTGGGGGAGGAAGGGGGAAGTATAGATACGCGAAAACGTTTGCCGTGTAGCATGATGGTTATGAAGATGCCATCCCCGCATCCGCTGTCCCACTGCACGGCTTGCCAGTCCAGAGGGAGCATTTGTGGTTTGACGGTTGACCTAGGGGCCCAAACAACTCAATGCAAGATGTTCTACGTTGTTGAAAATGAATGGAGATGGGATTGAAAGGGCTGAATGGCAATCAATGTGTGTTAAAGCTTGAGCCTCTTGAGGTTCCTCTGAGCTTGAGGAGAGAGTGAAAAAGAGTAGCGAAAATGACGGCAGGGCCTAATTCGGCGAGATACAACTGACTGTCAGATAATCAAGTGATCATATTTCGGGGTTTATGTTAATGGCTCGAAACGTGAAAAAGATGATATACTCGTGACCGCACAGGCCAACAATCAGTGTGTGTTATATATTGGTTGCTGGATTGCAGGATGGAGCGAGCTATTTCACACCGGATTTAGTGGCGCCAAGCAATGCTTCAGTGCCCCGCGTCAGCTTGTTGGCAACGCCACACCCCTCTTGTACAAGGTTGTTTTTACACCTCACCTACTCGCCGAGTTACGTGATGCGCGCTTAACAGCAGTATCCATCCTGAAAACCCACATCACCCTGCACATTCACCCTGCAATACATTTCCCACCAACACCTCTTGTTATTGGCTACCATGTCCGAACTGTTGGTACTTGCGTGCATCATACATGTGGGCCATGGAGTGTGTTAGTTACCGGGCACCCGGGCATGTCCTTGTCGTCCTCAGCCCCTTATAATTCTGGTTGTGTTGGCTGCAAAGATACAGAGGGCAATTGCAGGACATGGAGCTGCTGCCTGGTATCCCATCACCCTTCAACCGCGCGCGAAACTGCGCCTCGTCCTCGGAGAACGCGCGAGGCTTTCGGCCGCCGTCACGCCGTGCCAGTGATGCCGGTGTCTCGACTTCCACTCGCCCGGCCGGCATCGTCATTATTATCGACTTAGCCGTGGAAGCGTGGGTTGTTGGCGCTTTTTCTCAGACTAATGATCGTTTAGAATACCGCTGAAACTTTGTTGGCTGCTTCCTGGACCTAAAGGTTACTACACTTTGATCCCAGGTTAGGTGTATAGCCGGATGCCTCCTTTTTCATGCTGCCGGCATGCCCCTTCTTCAACGACTGCTCCGCTTGTTGGGCGCAACAGAGAACAGACTGAAGTCTGTCTGGCTCAGCTGGCTAGGCCGTGTTCGGGATCACAGTTGGTTGAAGAATTCGAGGCCACACATCGTGGATGGCCTAAGCCTCCTTATGTTATGTTGGTCTTAAATGTATCATCGTCATTAGAGCGAAACGAGTAGAAAATGGTCCAACGTCACATTTGTATATAAAGCGCAGTGTAGAGTTTAGAAATTTCTTGTCTCGCAGCCTTCGTGTTCACAGCTCTTTTCATGTCTACAACCTGTCACACATTCTAATTGGATTATTTTTGTCGGAGGCCTATACCTCCTTATCATCCGTTATCGCTATTACTCCTTGATTTCCAATAAAAGCTTTTGCAATGGTTTGCTCATGCCACAACCGGATCACGCAACACCCGTGCGGACATAAAAGCTACAAAAAAACCTACTGTTCGGCAGCTCGGCGCAGAGGCACCTTTTGTCCAAACCATGCGATAACTACCGTGCAAGGTACAAGGACCAGATGTCGTATTGCTGGTTGCCAAATGTCAAGAGTTTACTGTTATTGGCGGTGCTGCCACTGCCGCCAGGGACCAAACACCGCCAACACTTGTATGTGTTCATTACGCAACAATGCTGGATACATATATGCCTGCTCCCATACCGTCTGCAGAGACTGTGTGTATTATGAGCGTTAGTATGAGCGCGGGCGGACATCGACAATACCGCCTGAGACCGACCTTAGTTCATGGCATTGTTACTGAGCTTTCCCGCCGATCAACTTCCGAGAAGGTTGGATGACTCTTGTCGAGTGTTGCGGTTGGATAATTGACATTGCTGGATACCCACACGGTGCCCTCGTTAACAGCAAAGGCAATCATCTCAGTGACTGGCTTCAAGGGTTGCCCCTGAGCAGGGTGTGGTTCAACACCACTACATAGTGTCTCGGAGGATCAGGGGTCAGGGGCAATACTTGAAGCCAGCTATCGTGGCTGAGAGATCTACGCTCGAAGTTGCCTTTCGAAACTGCATTTACATCATCTAAAGAATCCCGGGCAGTTTTTGCTCGGGGCTCTAACCTTATCGTCTACATGTTATAGAGGTCACACAAACACCAGCTGATTTTTCAAATATATATACACGATCCTTAGTTTCAACTTTTTCTTTTTTTAGATTTTTCTTGCATTTTAATCCATTATGAAGACTATCCCATATAGTTTAATACGGATGCTTTCTGCGTGTAGTCATGACTAGTGAAGGAACGGACGTCTTATTTCTGCCCCTCTTGTATATCCGCAACGTAACGAGTGAAAGTAGTAGCATCTATCTATATTTGAGAAGTGCATACCTTCACATTTCTTTTCCCCACCCATGTCTCAAAATATAGAATGAAGTAGGAGGATACCGTCCTGGTGGATCTGTTAGTTTCTAACTTTAGAAGTTGAATGAAAATATCGGGAAGGGGTATCCAGATGCTTATTTTCTGGTGTGCTATTGCTATTCCACGGCAGTCCGCTAGCACTAAAAGGCAATAAGCCTATCACTTCATTGTATCTATTACTGTTCAGTTTCGGATGCCACAACCTCCAGTCTTGGAGCCTTTCATACTAACACTTTAACATTTATATGCAAGATGGGAAGAACTCTACCGTCGTCGTTTGTTATCAGCCATCGATCAGGAACTAATCTCACAAGGCCCCAGTGAGGAGCTGTCTAGCTTGTTTCCCGATCTCTTGGAACAGGTGAATCCTCGTCCTCTACGCCCTGACAACCCATGACCGAAAGCTTAAGCCCGTCGCGCTGTATAGGGCACAACGAGACGCACCTCGGCAGGGAAATTTCGTTTAGTAACGCGAAGCAAGACTCAAACGGCAAGTTCATGACAACAAGTAAAATTATAGGGCATGTGATATAATTACTACGGATGTTTAGGAAACCAATTGTGCAGGGGTCATGGGTAGCTGTTCTTACGGCATGTAATTATGGGCTTTTAGGCCGATGGACGATCTGTAGCGATTGCGTACAGCGCACCCCTCCCTGTCTGTGCTTAACGAGCAGCACTTGGCCGCCGTTGTGCACTGCAGCTAACAACATGCAGGTCACGAGACAGAATCCAACACCTGCACTAATTGGTTTTGTCAACTCCCCTCGGCTTTGCTTCGGAAGGTCTCCAGACGGCGATCCAAGGTTGAAGTGAATTGTCTGATATGAAATAAAGCTTACTTGCCAGTGCCGGCCGTCTCTGGTCCAATCCACGCGTTTAACGTCGATGAGGCTCTTAAAAGTCCCTATCTGTCCTTGGGTCTGGGTTCCTAATCCGACTCCCGCTTAATTACCCCTCTCTTCATTAAGGACCTACTCTTACTCTAACTGGAATATCAACGTAGCGACAATCAATATCGTGAGATAATTGTGTAGGGTATGAGCCATCTCACACATGGTGAAAGAGCGTCTCATGTTAGCCAATCGCAGCGCATACCTCCTTTACACATTTCTCACTCCTACTTACATGCAGCTTACAACAGCGCCATGTCTTATCTAGAAACGCAGAGAAATGCCACTGTGCATGAGGGAACGATCGATGTGGACAAGAACATACTCACTCGTAAATCTCTCAGCCTTGGGATCCAAGCCACTATGTGGCATTGTGCCGATCCTAACCTACTTTACAGGACTCCCACCACGAGCCATCGTCAAGACTTGCCAAGGCCATGGGGCCAGCTACTGGAACCAGAGAGCTCGGCTGGATGTTGAAATTGACGGAAAGCCGAAATCGTACTTTCTCAAGGTAAATCGCAATCTAGTATGTCTTCTTCAAAGGCCGTTCTGACACGACTATCTTGCAGCTGACTAGCGGGGATGTCGCTGGCCCGATGCTCGAAGGAGAGTACGAGTCCATGAAGCTTATCCATCAGTTTGTTCCCAAGTTCTCACCGCAGCCAATCGGATGGGGGAAATGCGACGGGTCGGATCGGTACTTTAGCTTGTATTCCTTCCACGAGTTGCAGACGGGCAATCCAGCAATTCCTCGCTTTACCTCAGCTGTCGCTCAGCTGCACACTCTCAGCGCTGGCATGAGTCCGACTGGCCAATTCGGATTTCACGTAACAACATATAATGGAGTCCTTCCGCAAGATAACGCATGGAGCAACTCTTGGGAAGAGTTTTATGTCAGGGGAATGCGTCACATGCTGGAGATTGAAAAGGACAGGAGAGGCCCTAGCGAGGAGCTGGAACGACTCTCGAAACCGTTCCTGGAGAAGGTCATCCCGAGACTCTTGAGGCCAATGGAGACGGGAGGGAGGTCCATCAAGCCCGTGCTCATTCACGGCGACTTGTGGTTGGGCAATGTTTCTACTCAGAAGGACTCTGGCGATCCGCTGATGTATGATTCATCGACATTCTAGGGCCATAACGAGTGTAAGCTTCATCTATTCCACGTTGTGTTTTTATCATGAGTGTGGGTATGTAACGTTCAATAAGTCACATCATCTAATTACTGACCGGCTGCCACACTAGATGAGCTGAGCATCATGCGCCCACTGGAGAACGAATGGGCAGCAGAGTGTATGGCGGCCTATCATGAGCTTGTGCCAAAGACCGAGCCCCAAGAGGATTGGGACGCACGAAATGCGCTATATTCAACGTAAGACATATTGCCCTACCGACATGAGTAGATTGTGCTGATTTGTCGGATGATATCAGTCGCGCCATCATTCATGACTCTGCCCTGTGGCCCGATGTCAAGCATTTCCGAGAAAAGTGAGTGAATGGTTTAGAGCCCAGCAAATTGTCCATTGCTGATATTTCTATCGCCGCAGACTTATAATGGAGATGAGAACGCTTGTAGAGCAGTTCGCAGAAGGATGTTCTGAAGTATCGCAAATCTAAGTCGGTGATACACCTTCAGGGGTCCTGCAACTTTGTCAGTTTGCGTGATTGGCGGCTTACTATTTCCCATCCCGTAGCACTTGTGCTTGACCCAAGACTCAAGAGTAACAAGTTTCTTTTCAATATCATCGCAAGCTTCGTCTCATCTCCTGTATGAGAGTGAACTGCCGGCAGATGTGCTGGTTTCACATTGGTAAACTCGCCAAGACTGTATTCAGCTCAGCCTTGATTGAGGCCCAGATCATAATTGAGGCGCCCGTGTGCAGCTAGCTATAGCGGGTCGTGATATGCTGGCATGGAGGTCATTCGCACGTACTTGTCGCAATCAAGATGGAACATTATGAATGCTTACAGAATCGCGTAGCCAAATGCTTTTGATTGATTTGATTCAATCGGGCAGCAGTGAGCACTTACAGACTTGAATGCTTAGACATGACAACCAAAACATAACGATGATCTTCAGCTCGTCGCACTCTTATTTAAAATAAATAATCAACGAAAATCCCAATTGTCCAACCTGCCCCTAGATGCGAAGGCGAGGAAAATGAAATTCGATGTTGAATTACAATCATAAGCTTCAGCTAGCGATCGATGATGTAGTCGCCGATGCCAAGGATCACCACTACCCACTGCGAGAGATGAACTAAGATGCGGCGATGGAAAGTTAAGCATCCACCCCAATTACCATTACCTGATCTAGCCACCTCAATGATTCTAGTGTCATGTGTAGACCCTTATTCTACGGCTGTCAGATCTTCATGTCTTTATTAGTCTTTTCCGTGGCTTGCGCTAATCTCAATCCAATCCGCCATGTAGATAACGTCATAGACATTTGTCTGAGATCCAGCCTCCAACTAACTCGTACAGATCCCATATTTATGTCGGCGGTTTGAGTTTCCAATATGTATATATCACTTAGTGTCGTGTGTATACCCGATAGGATCGTTGCGTATCCGACCAAATGTCTCTAGCAACCAGATCAATAGGCCGAATCCGCCCAATCCCTTTCACCATCAACCCGGCGCTGCGATCAATCTCTCTCGCGCAAACCAGTCCTTCCATCATCCCAAAGCAGCTCCCACTTACAGCCATTGCGCATCGGACCATATCTCATACACGCCCCTTCAACGCAAAGAAGAAAAGCAAAATGGGAGAAGGCCAGAAGCACGAACGCAGCGCGTCGACGGACAACGTGCTAAAGCACCCGTCCACGAAGCGAGCCAAGGAGGTAGACACGAAGGACAACCCTTACAACGAGCTCATATCGCATCTCGACAAGTCCGCGTCCGAAAAGGTCAAGCCGCGCAACGTGCTGCACTGGTTCCGCTCAAAGGACCTGCGGGCTGAGGACAACCGCGCTCTCCACGCGGTGTCGCAGAAGGCGCAGGAAGGTGAAGCGGGCGGCGCCTTAATCTCGTGCTTTCTGTACTCGCCTAAAGACCTGCAATGGCATGGCACATCGCCCGCGCGCTCGGACTTCATGCTGGAGAGTCTGCGTCTGCTGCGGGAGCAGCTGGATGGTCTCAATATTCCGCTTGTGATACTCACCGCTGAGCAGCGCTGTCAGAAAGGCGAGCAGATTATGGATTTCATCAAGAAACATGACATCAGTCATGTGTACGCGAACATCGAGTACGAGGTCGATGAGATTCGGCGGGATCTCGATCTTTTAGATCGCGTCGAGAGCGAAGACAATGTGCACTTTGAGCTATTGCACGACCAAACCATCGTCACCCCAGGCAACCTCGTCACCGGATCCGGTGGCCCGCACAAGGTCTTCACACCCTACCACAAAGCATGGCTGAGCGAGGTTTCGGACGACCCGAGTCTGATCGACACGGTGGGCGTGCCAAAGGCAAACCCCAAGGCCTCACGCGACAAGCTGAAGGAGCTCTTCGATGCGCAGAAAAACGGACTCCCCAGTCTTCCCGACGACAAGCAGTTTCCCTCCGACAAAGACCGCGATCGGATCCGTGGCCTCTGGCCCGCAGGCCACGACGCAGGCATGAAGCGTCTGCGCGAGTTCTTCGACAAAAAAGTCAGCACTTACGCAGACAAGCGCTCGACCCCCGCAGAAGACAACTCCTCGCGTCTCTCGCCCTACTTCGCGGCCGGCATGCTCTCGGTCCGCGAAGTCCTCTCCACGGCGCGCCAGGCCCTCAATAATGGCAGTGCCGACTTTTCTTCATCAGGCGCCGACGCCGGGCTAGCAGCGTGGGTGCGCGAGGTTGTGTTCCGCGAGTTCTACCGGCACATGATGGTGGTCACGCCGCACAACAGCATGAACCTGCCGCAGAACCTGAAGTTCGATTTCGTGCAGTGGGAGGAGGACGAGGAAGGCTGGGAGAAGTGGTGCAGCGGCACCACGGGGGTGCCGTTCGTCGACGCTGGCATGCGCCAGCTGCGCGCAGAGGCCTACATGCACAACCGCCTGCGCATGAACGTCGCCTCGTACCTGCGAACCAACCTGCTGCTCGACTACCGCCGCGGCGAGCGCTGGTTCGCCGAGAATTTGGTTGACTGGGATTTGTGCAATAACACGCAGGGCTGGGAGCCCAGCTACACTGTCTTTAACCCTGTCGCGCAGGCTGAGAAGTGCGATCCGCATGGAGATTTTATTAGGAAGTATGTCCCTGAGCTGAAGGATGTTAAGGGCAAGGCTGTTTTTGACCCGTTTCATCGCTTGGAGAGAGAGGAGTTTGAGAAGTTGGGGTATCCGGAGCCGCATGTGGATTATAAGGAGAGTAAGGAAAGGTGTATAAAGAGATATAAGCAGGATATGGCGGATGCTGATCCGTAGGGTTGATGGTTGGCATGTACCGCGACTCATGTAATTACATAATAAGTAATCAATTGTATTAATGCTAGAAATCTATGAAGATTTCGATGCGGATAATTACACCCAAGAACTTCGAAGTGTGTTTTGATTGAGCCTTTTGCCATTTGGGTTAAACATTGTCTCGGCCAGATTGTAGGGAGGTAGCTTCAGGGGACTTGAAGCCTGTGCATAGGCACTCGTTCAGGGGATTGTGAGCCCCCTGGTCCGCTAGCTTATTATACTAATACTAGCGTTCGCCACCAGGCCAAGGCGCAATAGGATCAGTAGGTATCATCGATTCACAATGCCCGAAGGGTGTTTGATTTTTTGGTAACTTGTTTGTCATTTCAACTTCATGGGTATCGTCATAAGACTGCTATAAGAATGCTAATGTATATACAGCTAAAGCGCGGACCTGCGTGCACCTCACAACTTCCCGTCACTCTTGTCATGCAAGACTCAACCTGCATTCAATCAATCAGGCCATTTATTTAATCATGCTTGACCATGCTGAATGGGCAATCGCCCAATTTATAGGTCCTTGTTGGCCCAGCCGAGACGGGGAGCGCCCTCAGTCTGGTCGAAGACGACGAAGGCAGCCTTGAGGGCGATGTCGCCGTAGATGGAGATGCCCTGGCCGCCGTCGGACTGCAGGCCGCCGAAGCAGGTGGTGCCGGACGCGTCGGCGGGGGCGTAGTTGATGTACTCGCCGGGGATGCTGATCTTGGCGTCGCCGGGGCTGAAGGTGAAGTCGGGCAGCTCGGCGTCGCAGGGGAAGACGTAGCCACCCTGCTGCTGGTCGTTCTTGGCACCGTCGACCTGCTCGTAGTACGCGTCGACGACGGAGTCGGGGAGGAGGGCAAGGGTTGTGCCAGTGTCGGCGATGCCGCTGACGCTCTCGCCCTCGATGTCGGCGGTGAAACCCCAGAAGCCCTGGCTGTCGTCCACCTCGACGTAGCTGATGTCGCCCGTGTACTTGGAGTCGTCGATGACGCCGAAGTCGTAGGTGCCGGCCTCGTGGTACTTGAGGTCGGCGGTCCAGGCGGCCGTGTCGAGGCTGTCGACAATGTTGTCGAAGAAGGTCTTCTCGGGCTTGGGGGTCACGGTGTTCAGGGTGCTGAAGGCCAGGCCGAGCAGGCCGTCGTTGTTGGAGTCCTGGGCGAACTGGTCCGAGACCTTAGCAGCAGACTCCACGGCCTGGGAGTCGAAGCTGACACCGCCGACGTCGACGATGTCGTGATAGACGGTGCCGCTGGAGGCGCTTCCGTCACCGTAGCTGATGCTCCACCTGGCACCGCTGACCTCCTCGGAGGATGAGGAGCTGCTGGGGTCGTACTGTGTCTGGCCGTTGATGGAGGAGCTGGGGGTGTCGGTGCTGAAGACCCACAGGTCGGAGGAGCCCGAGTCGAAATCCAAGTTCAGGGTCTGGGCGGGAGTGCCGATCTTGACGGGCGTCAAGTACTGGATGTCGTACTGCTCCGGGGTGGTCTTGGCGCTACCGGAGTCACGCTTGGCCTTCTTGACGGCGTTGTAGTTGGCGACCATCTTGGAGAGACCTTCGGGCATGGGGATGCCATACTTGTTGTATGCCTTGGCCAGCTGGAAGGGGCCGTGGGGCTTGAAGGCGGCGTTGGCCACCTGGTTGACGGTGAAGGAGCCGTTCTTGGCGGTGCCGACCTTGCTCTTGATCGGGCCAGCGGCAGCCAGACCGGCAAGGGCCGCGGTGAGGGCGACGGCGGTGGGTTGGGGAACCATGATGTCAACTGTTAATTACAAGTATGGATGCTCGAGGGAAGGGAAGGCCGCTGGTGCTGCTGAGTGAATGTGGAATGAGTGTGAAGGTGGTGATGCTAAAAAGAAGATTGTCGATGGGGATGGGAAGCCAGACGTCTTATAGAGGTTGAGACTCGACGAAGACCCGATACCTTGATGATAGTGCCTCGAGTGCGAACACCCGATAGAGAAGGAGCGGGAGGGATTCGTAAGACGCCATCGTGTTTGCCATCGCCCGAGCGGTCGCGGCTGAGCCGACTGCCTTCTTTGGATTATCGTCCGTGGTGACTGAAGGGACGGCAAGGGGAATCCGTGGGTATGGTGGGTGCGGCGTTGTGGATTCCATGACGATCGTTGGCCTAGCGCAGGTCCGGCCGAGAGAAGAGGTGACAGCATCAGCAGATGAGGCGATCCTTGAATTTAGTCATCTTGCCCAATACAAGCTTCGAATGGCCCATGTTGGCTGAGGGAGCTTACGCAAATGCGTCTGCACAACTCTGCGCGTTGGTCTGAAGAGGATCTGGTTGGCTGTGGTATCCTTGTTTACGTGCCAACCTTGAGGTTTGGGGTTGAGTGCTTGCTTGATTTGATGTGCGATGCGTTTTCCCTATTGCGCAACGATACTAACAAGTAGTAACAACCTCTAGCAAAGTGATCTAGTCATTATCCCCTGTACTAGCATATGCCGGCTCACCTATCACGAGCTTGAACTGCCACTGAACGGGAACACACCTGCCAAGCCTGTGGAGGCGTGGTTCCTGGCCAAGGTGACTTCGTTCGTCTATTGGGCGTTGCGTTTGGCCTCCTAATTTGGGTTAGCAGATCTTACAGTGCTAGGTGAGATCGGTTGAACCCTGAGCGTGCCTGAGATGACTCGGGTGAGGCGCACAGGGGTATTTGGTTGTTTGATTTGATGCGTAACGGTCCACGAGTCTGGTTTGGCTTCAGTATGAGACAAGACACGAATGCTGAAAGCTATACTGTAATTGGCGGACACTGGAAATGGCAGTGCTGCATTTACAAGATAACAGTCGTCGAGTCAAACTTGGAAAATCATCGTGTCTGTTCGCCTGCAAAAGAACTCCTATTCTCAAGACTGCATTGCGACTCAGCTTGCTCGGGCTCGCCACAGGCTGCGCCC
Source organism: Astrocystis sublimbata (assembly GCA_022453515.1). Taxonomy (NCBI): domain Eukaryota; kingdom Fungi; phylum Ascomycota; class Sordariomycetes; order Xylariales; family Xylariaceae; genus Astrocystis; species Astrocystis sublimbata. The sequence goes on along the minus strand of JAJNNY010000060.1, from coordinate 144,338 downwards.
TCACATCGCATTACTACTCTCGCTCCTCCTCACGCCATCCACTCGGGATCGCCACTGAGGCTGGTTGGATTAGGGTTATCGACAACCTGCTAAACCAGGACAAGTGGTGCATGGGTCCTGGTTCCAATCGTTTCATCTGCCGACGCTTGACCCGCAGCGACATCACAGGTTAATGCAACTGTCCATGCTTGACTTCGCTGAACATGTTCTCGCGTGTCTCGGCATCACACCTCTACGGCCCTACGGGGAACTCCCGACAATAGCCCTCAGACAAGCTTTGCCCCCCCGGATCTTGGCCACTTGGCGGCAGCGCCAAGCGTGATGCCGTCATATTTCCATGCGCCATTCATCATGAGGCTCAAAAATTACCAGTCAGTTGTTTCGAGTTGATGTGTTGTGTGTGTTGTGAAGAAATCATGCTGCTATTCGACGTGTATCGTAAATCTGCGGCAGCGGCCATAACCCTCTCTTGCTCACATAACGTGATCCCTGATTTTCGTCTATCAGTAACCCCCTAGGTTAGACTACGGACTACGCAATGCAGGAGCATCTGTCATGGCGAAGATCGCTGAGGGAATACCCACATCGCTGCCAGAGGATTCGCGGTTAGGATCCAATTAAACACCAGCTTTCGCAAATAGAGGCTTTGATGGTGCTATCCCGACAGCCACCCAAGCCACCAGCGACCTATCCCAGCCAGAACAGGACCAGAAGCCAGCGTCAGCTTCCGAGTTCCCCCTTCCCATTCGGAACCCATTTATAGATCCTAGTTGTATCGCCTGCGCTTCCGCCCGAGTTAAAGCAACCTGTCGCGCTTGTCTCGCCTGTATCCTTTGTCAGCTGCCCTTTATCGACAACGCTCGTCGATCCTTCGTATGCCTAGTGAGATTCTATCAGTCATTGGCCCCGTTGTGGTTCTCGTTGATTCCAGCGAAGCTATCGTGTGCATTGCTGCCTCGGCATGGGGCGTGGCGGGGTTCTGATAGGGCATTTGCATTTGCCCGTTCGCAACCCACTTGGTGCCGATCGCCATTTGAGAATACTAGCTCGCACCATCATTCACGCCATTCATTGACCGCCATCGCACTTTGGCGAGCTTTGGCACTTTTGCATCTCACGATTCTGTGTTAGGCAACTGCGATTCTGCGAATAACAAGCGGCATTTTCTAGCCGATGATAAACTTTCCTATCGCCAATCATCGTGCTTATCCCGCACTTTGCATGCATTTGCTTTTCAGCAGTTGCGATGTCGCCATCTCACTTCGTCGCATGGTTCGCGAGCCAGGATGCGAGCTCCGGGACTGACTTCATATCCCATAGCAATTGTCAAATCCCGCAATCCGCAATCACGAATTTCTCGCTGTGCCGCACGTTCGTATATTTCTCACGCCGCTGAATAGTGAGTTGTAAAGGACGGTGCAAGCCGTACTAGTGTACAACCACCCGGATTCCAGTCGAGCTGTCGCAGATACTTTGTATGCGGGCTACCTCGTCACCTGCTTGATTGCAAGACATCCATAAACGCAAGTACATGGAGTGTTCTCAATGCATTCGTATCTAAGGGGGCTATATTGTGTAATATTCCTATCCAACTTCAACAAAGTTGTTATACGTTATGCTAGACATAAACATTAACATATACCTACTAATTTTTTATGTTATTCTCGTTTTTACCCTCGCTATCTATAAACTGACCTAGTACTTTAGATACTGCTATGCTGGCCTCCATTTAAACCTTCGGAATACATACGGAAGCCCGATAGCACTAACTTTATATACCAAATTACTCTACAAGCTCCCAAGAACACTACCAAAGGCCGTAATGGTTGGCCTAGCGGTATAAGCGACGCAATGTTGTTATCCAGCGAGAAGCATCCTTATCTATAGCGTTCAGTGCTGGGGGTTCGATTCCCTCGACGGCCACATTCTTTTTTGCTTCCATGATTCCTCCGTCTCCAACGCTACCTTATGCTTTCAAAGTGCTAGAACTTTGACCAAGACCATAAATAGCAAGACGCTACTATTCACCATTAACAAATCCAAACAGCCCATTTTCCACTCCCAAGACTCCGACCGTCGTTTCAATGCGTCATCAAAGCTTTCGCAGCAATTCAAAGTCATTCTTCATCAGACATCGAGGAAACCCGCTGATGTAAAACATATTGTGCTTCTCGACAAACCCGGTAAGCTCGAGGGCCATGCTCGTCACCGTCTCCTCGAAAGGGGTTGTTATGGTGACAGGCACACCAGAGAAACGCCCGTCATCGATCATCGCTTCCACCGGCACCGGAAACCGTTGGTCGTCGCCGTCCTTCTGCATCACCAAGAAGGAGGGCGCCGCGCTGCGATTGTTGGAACGCAGGAATGTGCCCAATGCTTTCATATCAGCCGACTCCTCGGGCAGTCGACATCGGATCACGCCGCGCAGTTGCAGGAGCTCGTCTTCCGTTTTGTGCGCGTTGCCCGTGCGCTCGTAGTAGAAGGAGCTGGCGACGAGGCGGCACGCAATGTTTCTGATCCGCTGCTTCTCCGCTTCGCTGTTGTGTATCCAGCCCGTGACCTGGTCTTTCAGAGACGTGACCTGGTCGACGGCATCGAGCAGCGGCGGCGCTTCGCCGAGGTCCGGGTTGATGCGGAAGATGCGCGGCAGCAGCTGCTCGTCGGCAATGCCTTCGTGCCATTGCTGCCACCGGCGCTCGGCGTCGAGGTTGAGCTTGATCTGATAGCTGATCATGGTGAAGAGCATCTTGACAAACGACACTTTGGTCGAGACCTCGGGGAGGATGCTCACGAGGCCAGACATCTTGGAGCGGGCTTCTTCGTTGTACCTGTAGTCGTTCTGGAGCCCCGTGCCGAGTGACAAGATGATGTCTGGTCTTGGGGACAGGTTACTCCCTGCGACGACGTTCCGCCATTCAGCCATGGCTACTTCGATAGGGTTGTTGTGAAGAATCGCTCCGTCTACAAACTGTTCCTTGGTATGATGTGTAAAGGGCTTGAAATAGCCAGGTGCGGCCGACGTTGCTCGTGCTCTAGTTCCCGTGTTAGCAATGTGACTTACTCATGGGGCGTAAAAGCAGATTTGAGAGGCAACTCACGCTTCCCACACTTTTACTTCATGCTTAGGGTCCGAATGTCTGTGCCTTTCATAGTTGAGGACAGACCCTTGCTTGCCGCCCTTCGAAGATTGCTGCGTTGTCTCTCCGGTGGCATTGTGAATCTGCTTGACATTGTAATTGGACATGACTTTGGCCTTGGTTCCCGATCCAGAGGCGGTCAGAACGGCAACTTTTAGATTTGAGCTTTCGTCTGTTTCCTGGGTTTGTGGCGGTGACCCAAAAAGAGGCGAGTCACCAAACGCCTCCTGCAGTGCACTCTCGAAGGCTCGTGTTTCGTATCGGCTGCCTTTCCAGATCAGTTCGAGATGTCTGATACCTCGAAGGTCTTGGAATCTCCGCTTGGTGAAGGCTTGTCGTACGAGTCCTTCAAACTTCTCCATGCACTCGCTTATGGACCACATGTTGTGGCCAAAGCCGAGGGATATGATGCCCCCAGTGCTATAGACTCGTCAGCTACTGTGCCCCGGAAATGGGCCAGCTCACGCTTTGGTGCGGGAACCCGGGGGGAGGGGGGCAAGGGGTTGGTACCTAGTGCCTATCACGATGTCAAAGAATCGCTGGAGTGGCACGCCAATACAGTCTTCGATGGCTCTGAGCACCACAAGCTCAATGATTCCACGGATTCCACCTCTGTTGTGGATATTGTTATTAATGGAGTTCGCTGCAGCAATATGCAAAGATGAAGACAGACATTAACTCACCCATCTAAGGTCAGAATCCTCAGCCCGGAATAGGCCGGTTCGAGTGCTATCCGAGTTGGTAAAGATATCGACTGCGTGATATGAGGGGCACTCCTCTGGCAAGACTGTCTATCGCCAGCTAGCGGACAGTTGTCCAAAATGACATTGCATGTTTCGTCTCGGTGACCAAAGCCCAACACGCACTCACGGCAGAACGTATGTCCACAATTCAGAGTATACTGAGCCGGGTTGAACAAACATCCGAGACAGATCCTGTTGTTGACAAAGCTGAACTGGAGAATGCGGCCGTGGGCTTCAATGCGGGCCTCACTTGAGCCGCTACTCATGTCATTTTGGTGAAGCTCGACGAGGCGAGCCTCAACACGAGACCCCCAGTCATACGCTCGAAATTCGAAGTCCTCAGGGGGCTCGTATCTACCGGGCGGCTCTTCCGCGATCCAGGTTTTCCCTCTGTGTATTCCGCCGTGGGCCCTCTTCGGTGCCACACACTCGAACCCACCTGGGTAAGAGATGCCCGGCTTGATGCGGTACGTACAAGGAACCCGCAGCTCGTAGTATTCACGTATGGTATCGGCGCAGATATCGCGGTAGGATGTGTTTTGCGACCTCGACGAGCTCATAGAAAACCACTCGTGGGGTTTCCCAAATAGCTGCTTCCTAGCCGAGTCGAGCATCACGCACGACGCCACCAGCGTTGTGATTTTGTCAAAGAGCCATTTGATCTCACCTTCCCTGTTTGTCGTCTGCGCTAGAAGCAAAACAAATTCCTGCAAGTTGTCCGCCAGGGTCTTTGGGGGTGGGCGGTTTTTGAGCGAGGCTTTGATGTAATCGAACGGCTCGTCCAGAGTCTCGGAAAAGTGGTCGAACGCCATGGAAAGGTACTGCTGGAACTGATCGGCATCGGGTAACATCTTGCGTTCTCTCTTCTTGCGTTGGGCTGCGTCGCAGTAGTAGCGAATCGTCTCGGCCAGGACAATCCCCTGCTCGTGGAAGAGTTGATACCGGCTCTTGTCTGGAATGCGTATGACGTTCACGCTCGAGTAGTAACACTCAAACAGCTCCTGCATGTTCGTGATGTCGAGTTTTGCCCACTTCCTCGCATACCGCTCGAACGTCTTGTTCTTAAACACCTGGGGGTCCATCGATTTGAAGAATTCTTCAGTTGCGCGATGCCGGCTCCAATGATCGCCCGAGACTTCGCTATTCGCTTTATTGAGAACGATGAGTGCGTGGGGCTTGCTGGGTAGATTGATCGAGGCTGAGTAATTCGAATCTGCCCAGAACAGGAGTTTTTGAACAACATCCTCCATAGTCCTATTGAAACAGGTCAACTAACGATTCTCGGGCCCTCGGGATCCTGACGTATATACGGTCATGAGAATCGTTGATGCTTATCTTGGGTTGTTGAGAACGAAGACGATGACGTCCGAGAATGCGTGAAAGATGCGGGGGTACATCTCGGATACGGCATATTGACGCTTGCTGGTGGTCTCGTAATCTCGAGAATCTCGAGACGCCCACCGGAGAGCACGTTTGGTGAAGTGTAAAATACGGTTGAGGGACGGCAGGCCTTCATTTGATGATGGTCCCGACAAGCGTGGGTTCGAAGAAGCAGACTGCGCGACAGTTTCTCTCTCACCACCTTCAAAGCCCTCACAATCGGCGAACAAGATAGGTCGTTCGTATTCAGAGGATGGATCGAGAAAGAGATGCACATCTGCCGATGTTGGGACATCGACGTTGCTGCGACCAACGACTGGCGCCGACACTGGCTTATCGTCACGATTCCCGATACCCAATAGCAGTCGAATAAGGGAGCTCTTTCCAGCGCCTATAACATCATAGTACGTAAAGGTTATTGACTTAGTCACTTAACTTGAACACTCTTCAAGCACACCATAATGAGTAGTGGTGTCTGGCTTACCTGTCTGTCCAACAAATGACACAAGCCCCGGGTATCTTGGCCCTGACACGCCTTCCAAGGTATCCATCATTACAGCAGTAAACCTGCGATATTCAGCCAGCACAGGGTCGCCATAGTTGTCCTTGCTGAGGCCGAACCAAACTGAGTCTGTATTGAATTGATGCTGGGCCTGCTCTTCTTCTTTGTCTTTAGGCTGGGCCATCCATTCATTCACCCGTTGGACAATGATGGGATCGAGCTGGCCATGAAGTATACCATTTGGGCCAACTCTACCCTCTCGATGCGCTCTGCGCTTGTGCCAACATTCGTCGCAGTAATATTCGTTGCATGCCTCGCAGAACTTCAGCTCTTCTGTTTTCGAACAACCCTCGCATTCGATATCCATGTCTCCCTTCGGCCGTTTTGTTGTGATGGGTTGTGTGAGATCCTACTTGCTCCAAAAAACCTAGGTAGGCAGATTCAAGAAGATTGCAGTGTTCATTATTTTTCAAGAGGAGGGATAATGTTTAAGTATTAAACATCGACTTCATGAAGTAGAACACAATCGTGTAATTACTTCCTAGTATCCCTGTTATAGGTTCGGATGACAATCTCGATCTGGCCACCCCGCCTCATCCTTGTACCAGCTGGAAATTATAGCAAGGATCATTTTCTATGTATAGATATTTCCCAGTATCAGCACCCAGCCGCAAGATTGCTTTTGCTATTCAGAGAAGCGCTGATTGGACATTCGGTGAGAGGCGCTCTTGATTCCATGTCCGTCATATTGGTAACAAGTGAGTCGTGGCCACCACCGTGATTCATGCGATGATTATAAATGCGATTGGGCAGCTGATTCCCAGTGGTGTGAGTAGGCTCAATTGATGGCACAGCAGGTGATGAAAAGCTGAGAAACTGAGCAGGGGTCAAATCGACAGAACACCTTACTAATTACTGCCGAGACTGTGCGTTTCCCGAAACTGCAGCTCTCTCGTAAGAGCCAAGCCTTTCACCTCACGAACCTGTTCCTAAATAAGGGTCAATCTAATTAAAGCATCAGTTAGAAAGAGCCCAGATGAAGCTGTTGCCAAGCTCACCTTACTCTTAGCGAATGCCCAGCCGTTGCTTGTATTCCGCACTCTGTAACGGAACTACCCGATAACACCTTATCCTTTCTGCGCCTTCTTTTCGTACAGAACAGACCTATTTTGCCTTTATTCTCACAGAGCTTTGGCCCTGCGCGGGATTATCTTCGGCGTGTCAATGGACTTGGCCCTTTCGATATAAGACCTTCTTGAACGGCCACCCCTATCGAAAAACCATCATGTTCTTCTACTGTTCATATGATTGATCCCTAAGTCCAATTTAAAAGATCGGACAAATCGATGTAAGGCAAGGCATTTTACAGTGCGGCAAAGTGTTCTTGGCCTAGTAGTAACTGGCGAGACTGGTGCGGCGGTTGGCCTCCTGCCCTCGGGGCCCTCGGGGCCGATCGTGCCATACGAACAATATATGTTCGCTATATAGCAGTGCATGTGAGGCTAGGATCGGACATTTATTCTTCGTATAGCGGGCCGAGTAGAAGGCTATGAATGAGATGTTTTCATGTGCCAATGCGCACAGGCGAATGACCAGATAGTTTGCTACGCCGCACTTAGGTATGCCACCTTGACTATAGCATTATTCAGCCTGCAGGGATTGATACCACCCATGCCACCTTTCCGTCAGGTCTGTCCAGTCTGCCGCTCACACTAATAGACTACCTCTTCAAGACCCCCGGCCTGTGTAATACGGAACGCGATCAGTCTTTCAAGCGACTGATGAATCGTAATTGCTTAGCAGAGCCTCAAGCTGCCTGCCTTGAGATAGTATGCGTTCGTCAAAAGCTGGTAACCCACGCCTGACCCCTGGTCTAGTGCGGCACATCGCCAGACTGGCGACGCCAGTAGGTTCACTTACATGACGCAAACTTTTACGTGGCACTGCAAATGTTAAATGATCCGCAGGACAAGATATGCTGACTACAAGCTTACTTAAGATAATTTATCTTACTATTATTCGATGATAAGACACACAAAATCACTGCAGATTCACTGCAGATGATCGCTTATGTCTAATAGCAGCTCGTATGGTTGCAGGTGACGCCAAGCTCGAAAGACTCCAAGGGAACAGTCTTGGCAACACTCACTGCGTCATCAAGCGAAAGTGACCAGAATGAGTCACATAATGCTGATATTGTGTGGAAAGCGCAAACTTTACAGACGACATTGAAAGTACTCTCGGGGAGAATAAATGCACCAACTTGATTCGAGTCTCAAGTATACTTAACAGCCAAACAATTTGTTTACGAAAGATTATACCAACACGGACACACGAAGATGCCCTAGACAATTTCGCAATATGGCCCTTTAACAAAGACGCAGAATCAATACCAATTTCTCAGACAACACTTGATCCGTAACGGACTTCGGAATATTGAGGCGTGCTGGGCATCGAATGTGACGAAACAGGCTCCGTGCTAATACCAACTCTAGTCGCGCTCGTACTCTGGATGTTGTAGGTGTCTTGGGCCCAGAGGGACAAGTAGTCCCTCGGTTTGCCAAACCTCCTTCCAGTCCTAGGCTTATTCGGATCTTTTGACTCAACGTCGTAGTTGATATCCCGGCGAGGCGATTTGAAGATATTGATTTTAGACATGTAGACCTTTGTGAAATTTGCGAAGCCTGGGGTGCAGCTGACAATGATTGCGACGTCAATCTCTACCAAGTTGCATATCAGCAAAGCGGTGTACTTCCATGTGCCATCGTTCGTGTCCAAGGCTTGAATCCTGTAGACTAGAGATAACACACAAGCGAGAACTCCTCTTTTCTGGCTGTTAATGACGGCTGACCGATAGCGAGGGAGGTTGCTTGACTTACATCAGGGCAGTGGTGAACACTGCTATAAGACGAACTTTTTTCCTAGTTGACAGATGCAGCTTCATAATCACGGGAATGGGAAGTATAAATATGAAGAGATCTAGTCCAATTGCGAGGACGGACTGGATCACTCCCCATATTAACACTTTCACGGAATGCCCCTCTGTAATAACGGTAGTCCAGCTCCTGCCAGCACGAGGCGCATTGAGGATCGCGCCCAAGGGGATATTGATGATGATGTAAAGTAAGGCGGTGAAGATAATTCCGCCGCGAATCGCAATTCGCATCCGGTTTGTGACTTCGAAGAGTTGCTGAAAGAGTAGAAAGATGGAGGCTTTGGAGAAGAAGAGAGTGAACGCTGCGACAATTTCTTGGCAGAAGAGGAGCTGTGCACCACAGGAAATCAGCTTCAGAAGTATTACCTCAAATTGGCAAATATTCTCACTTTTGGATATCCTTCAGTGTACCAACACGCTCTGACATCCCATTGGTGACGCGCATATTTTGTTTGACTGACCAGGAGGCCAGTGTGCGCGATTGATAGTATCGCTGCGACAAGAACAAAGTCTGTCCCATTCGAAAAGGTCAGCATTATGCATTGGTCTTGTGTATGAACCAAGTTAAGGGATCGTGATGAGGTTTGTGTCTCTTACGGTCACTTAACAACAGGTTGCGCTTGTTGGCGAAAATTCGGCATGCTGTAAAGACGACTAGTATGACCTCCAACAATATAGGGACTGAAATAAGCACAGACACCAGAGTTTCGGGGTTTTCGAAGTTGGGAATTACACCTTCAGGGGGGGTTCCTGAAGGGATGTCGCACAGATCCGTTCCCGGTGGCCAAGACGAACCATCCATCTTCGAACGTGCAAAAAACAGTGTCTAATACCAATATAGCGTCAAAGGTAACAGTACTATGACAGTTTTGTCGATTGGAAAATATCAGATCATTTAGAACATGTTGGTACAGGGATGACTCGGTGAGAGACTTGGGATGAACCATCGGCTCTTTTGTAATCCCCCCCGGGTCCCCCTCATCGCCACCAATGCTACAAATGCCACAGAGTTACAACATAATAGGTGAGAATCTGCACCCAAGCTACTCTGCTTTCAATATTGAAATACTACCATTCCATGATGCTGGGGACACTGCCTTAGCAGAGGGCTGATTATTGGCCCCAAGTAGAGCATACGCTGCACGGGTACCCCAGCAGCCGTCTTGGGCAGGATCTCATCTGGACCCCACGATCCACTGGGCGTTCACGCCATGGCAGCCTGCCTTAATTATGAAGTCATCGCAGTTATTGGCCAATCCGCTCATATAGCGCTGACCCGCATCGTGGCAAATAGTGCATCTTTCTAAGAAAGCCCAGCATATCTAATAGGTAAGACTTCTAGACAGGTTGTTCCTTCAATGTTACCAGGTACGTTTACCCGAGCGCAGATTCGCATCATCTCACCATGGAGATCCCGTATTGGTAGGGCAGTATTTTGAATAGCTCACCGATGTCGTCTTTCGGTAGCGAGCGATCGACAAAGTCGCATCGACTTCCTCATTATTGAAGCATATATTCCCAATGACTCCATCTCAGAATGCTATTAATAACCAACACTACCCCACGGGATACCCTTGTAAGCATGGCAACTTTTACCGAACGAATCGTACAATGACTGCAGTCAGATAGAATTAGAACACTGGATCACAAAGACGATTTGCGAAATATTAGCATTTTGGGATTGAGAACTGATTACACGTCATAGTAATGGCACTAGGGCGTGACGCCGGAACGGAACATCGAATAACTGCGCATGCTATTCGGAGTCTCTAGTCACTCATACGAGTTTCGCAGGGTTAAGCATATACAGGCCAGGAAGGCTTCCATTAGATGTTTTTACACGACATGCATCTTGCTAATAATATACATAGTTACTTCAGGAGGGTATCACTCACACTTCCTCCTCAACATCTCAACCTCTCCTCCACCTCTAATAACGCCTACTCGGAATGTAGACAGCAGATTATGCGCCGCATTTGAATGATCATACACACCACCGTTAAACATGCCCGTGGCGTCCCTACCGATCTGAGCCTTTACCAACGCTTTCCCGCCAGGATGTTCCTCGACAAAGTCGGTCAGGTCATGCACCACTCCAGCGATCATAATCAGGGCGCGTGTCTGGGACTGCGACAGGAAATCGTCCCATTCCATTATCGGAAGTTGGTTGAGGGGCGTGCCCCATTCGAGAGCGGCTCGTCGTCGGTCTAGTTTCTTCTGCTGTTGTTGGAGTTGTCCCTTTTGGATCTCGTTGCTGGGGAATGTTTTCTATTCAACGCGCGGAGTCAGCGACTGGGTCAACGACGGTTCTTTCAAGCTGGGGATGAATGTTCTCTCGGGCGGCAACACGTACCAGATTGTCAGCTAAACCAAGCCACTTCCACATCATAATGCACCATTTCGTCGGGTCGTACTGGTACCAAAAGATGCCGTTTCGGTAGTCGGACGGGAACTTTTTGGACAGGGTTAGTTTCTGCACTCAACGCCCATGTAAGACCACACTCACCTCATGGTGGAAGTTATGGTAGCCCTCCCCCAGTGTGACAAGGGCCGTAATGACATTGTCCCTGGGGCTGTTCCTGTCATCGAACGGCTGATCTCCGAGCCTGTTCACAAGTCAGCGTATGCGAATATTTTCTAGAAGGTAATGAAACGCTTGGATAAACAAGTGCATACCAGTGCGCCAACGAGTTGATGCAAAACGTAGCTTGTTGGATGAAGAACACGCGCAAGATGCCGGCAAACAGGAAGCCACCAGCCCAGTCGCCCCAGCCTAGACCTGCGACTAACGTAGGCAGACCCAAGGCAAATACGAACATGAGCGGAACGTAATGGCGGTGTTGCCAGACGACGAGGGGGTCTGCGTTCAGGTCCTGCGAGAAAACCAGACGTCACGTCAGTCACAATTCTTCAAAGAACATCTCGAAAACATGGCGGTCCGGCAACAGGAGTCTCGGGAGGGGGCTTCTCACGGAAATATCGGGTCGGGTCTTGTTCTTGGGGTCCTGGTGCAATACCATCCATCCGATGTGCGAGTAAATCAAGCCCTTCTGGACGCTATAGGGGTCCTTGACTGTATCTGTGTATCTGTGATGGGATCTGTGGCCCTGGCTCCACCATCGAATCGATCCTTCAACAGCACCTGCGCCGCCAGCGGCGAGGAACAGCTGAAGGGGCAAGGAGGCGGAATACGAGCGGTGAGACCATAGGCGGTGATAGCCTGCGGTGATGCCTAGGCCGGTCCAGAAGTAGTAGATGACAGCCCTATGGAGGAGACAAATATCAGTACTGATACTTGGCTTTGGAAGAGATACACCGCGGCATGACTTGAAGATGTCCCGCTTAAGATAATGTAACAGGTGATCAAGAGCTATGCGAGTTCCTTACCAGACAGCTGTAGGAGTTTGCAGCGTTGTAAAACAAGCGGCGACACACCCAGCAAAAGGGATGAGAATCACCAAAGTCGTGTTGAACCAGTTGATATGTTGGTGCCAGTTACGCCAAGTAAAGGGCTGCTGGGAGATGTGTGTCCTGGCTTCCATGATTGATCCTATGTCCTCGCTGTGCGATATGGAACCAGGCTTGGTCTGTGGAATAGGAACATCGCAGCTCAAATACCATCAAGTTGTATGCCATTTTATTAATATTACTTGACTTGAGGCTTGTTGGGAAGCTGATGCCAGTCGTTGGGATTTGTGGAGCGATGGAGGTAGGGGTTGCTTGTTAGTTCCAAGTTGTTGGGCCAAACTTCTCAAGTGGTCTGTCTTTTACCGATGTTTATGTAAATTTTGACTGTGACATGAAAATTCTAGGCCAATTGGCAAATCTCTACATATCTTTTTCTCTGAGAATGCGAGTGTACGTACAAATTGTACTTTAAGCTTCAGGACTTGCGCTTTGCACGTGCGAACGTGACTTTTTATACATGTTCATCGCATACTCACCACCCTTCCCCCCTGTTATAAATACTACACCGCGGACCCTCTGCACGTATTGCCCAGCTATCTACACTAGTAATGAAACAAAACAAGCAGCCGAAAAGGTACCAATTGTGCAAGCTAGATATGGAGCGTGAGAGGTGTAAGGCATAGGTTCACAATCCAACCTAACCTCTTGTAGACCAACCACCGACATAGTTCCACGGCGCGGGGTTGTTGGGATCTGCTGATATGGGACGATCTGCCCACTTCCTCGGTAGCGTCCGCCAGATACATGCAACCCCTAATTGCGTTGCGGTCAGACGTGCACCCGATATTAATTCACGAGACAACTACATCAGAAGCATCGTACTAGGGAATAATCAATGAGCATATACCTAAGTAGACTTTAAGCAGTTAGCGCGTGCTGGTAATTGCAATTATGGCTCCGTCCTGGGCGCAGCTAATTATTTCCGTGTTCGATTCATCGCCTCACGATAATCGGGCGGAAATAGGCTTCGCTGTTGCTCGTCAATCCGTGTAACGAACAAAAATCACTCATATTAACACTTATAGGTTGGTTGGGCGTACTTGGGGACTATATCATCGAAACAATGGAGGGAAAGACTGTTCGCGTGCTCATGTGCCAAGCCGCAACCCTTGCTGCGGCACCTGATGATCTCCCAATCAAAAAGTCATGAGCAGAACCAACGGAAAGCAAAAGCATGCCTCCCATCGAAAATAATAAACTAGAAATTGATACATTAGCATGATCTGGTCGACAACTTACCCAAAGTACGCGTCCAAGCAATCGGAAGGCATTGGTCGTTTATGAGCTTCACGGCCCCCCATATATAACTTTCAACGGCCAACATTGAACTAGTTTTCTGAGACATCAATCTTGACTAGGTAGGTGTAGGTAGGTCAACTGCAATGCCTTACTCATCTTGCTCAAGGCGTAAGACAACTTCAACCACAAGCTGCAACCGACCACCCAGCATTAGAGATTAGATTTCAGGAGCACAGGTATGAGACCTGCAGGCCGACAAGGTTAGAGGGCGAGCAATCAATTAAACACCAGAAATACTCGGATACCCAAACTATCAACGACCGTTTATCCGGAACTACCTACCTACGATATCTAGGTTAGCAGACCAACACAAGACCACAGACTACCTACTGTATTTATTTATTCCAAAGCTGTCCTGAGCTAACTCGGCAAGTGCAAGATCTAGATAGATAGCCCACGCCCGACAAGTCCCCGGGTCCAAAACGACCAAAGTGAAGTGTTACATCCGAAAATTACCTCTGTCTAAGACCCTCTCATTTCGGGTCGGGGCCGGCAGTCAGATGCAAATGCAGTGGAACATGGCAGGACCCGACAGAACAACCTATTTTCCCCGCAGATAACCTTCCTAGCGCCAGAAGTTTAATTTCCTGATCCCACGATAGTAGATACATACCCTTGCATGCTTCTTGAGATGGCCGGGTGACTGTGGCAAGCGATAGATACTCAGCCAGCCAAGCAGCAGACAGGCATGGACAGGTAGTGAGTGAGTGATTGTGCGGGAGATGAAAAGAAGAGAAGGTTCCTTCGTCGCGATGGGATTGAAGACTGAATGTCTTGCTTACCTTATTTTACTATATTGTATGTGGTAAAAGTAAGTACGAGTAGAAAGCTGCATCGATCAGACTCAGGATTTCGATTCGCGCATCTGGATCGCGTGCCGCAAGCGAGGGAAAACCCAATATTCTTTCCAATGAGACAAATGTGGCGTCGACCGGCGGGGGATTAGGAGAGCTAGCATTCTGGCTTAGCGGGTGTAGCCGTCGGTTGGTCGGCTGGCTCACCTTTACTTTACTCTTGCTCTTGCTTCCCTCGCGCCGTAATTATCGCAAGTGTCATTCATACCTCCAAAATGGAATAGTTAGTAAGTATCTAAGTATATGTACCTAATGGATAAACAATTGCGGTCGCTAAGGGCTGTGATGACCTTCACTCACGAACAAAATAGCCAGAGGCCGTGATGATGATACAGAGAAGTTGAAGCAGGTAAGTAGGTGCGTGCATGCTCACATACTATCTGACAATCGACAGTGAACACTGTTTGAGGATCTGCGCATCTTCAAAAATTAAACCAACCATCACGCCGATCCCAGAGCTAGATAGATGTTTTACCGAAACGAAAAGCGGAGAAAGAAAGCACTCATTTCCCACAACTCGCCAACCTCCCAACTCAACCTTGCCTCTCCTCAGAGCAACCAACCACTAGCCCCATCAACGCATGAAAAAAAGCGGCTAGCTGCAGCTCGCGCCGCACAAGAAGGGGAATAGCTCGAGTGGTAGGACTCAGCTGTGTGTTCCCCTTCCGGCCATTTGGGTTTAGGATGTTTCCCGGGGAGGTTTAGTACGCGGCAGATCACCCCTAGGATTGGCCCTGACGTGCGGAATATAGTCTAATACTACGACTTAGTCCCCTGGCAAATGACATATCAGCCGTGTGCCATTGGGTCGCTGCTCCACCTACCTCTGCAGAATATGTGAGTGATGTGCGTCAATGGTTGCGATACCGAGCGATACCATACCATACCTGCTCTGCCTACTTACCTAGTCTTGGTGGTAGACTTTTTCATTGCTAGTGAGACCCGAAAGAGACAAAAGCAAAATCGGTGATCCGGTTTCACAGTATGTATGTCAGTATGTAGGCCCAGCCTGTGACGTGGTGAGTACATACTCATACAGTTAGCTCCCTCGCACACGGTAGATTGCGATGAAATTGGATCTAGGGAGCTTGCTGCTGCTGCTTGTGCCAGACTGCTTCCATTCCATTCTTCATAAAATTCCGAACTTCTGCTGTTCCGCGTGTCGACCACATATTCCGGTAACTTGCTTGATTGCTTGTTCGTCTGTTCGTCTGCTTGCTTTGACCGCGTAAGTTTGAGCTTACACCCCTCGTCGAGTTCAAGTCGACAAGCGACCGTACCAACCACCCAACCAGCCAAAACCATGTCGCAACCCATCCCGCAGCCGCCGGGGCTGCCCATCCTGGGCAACATCAAGGACATCGACCCGAGCAACACGTGGTGGTCGCTGAAGAAGCTGTCGGAGAAGTACGGCGAGATCTTCCAGGTCAAGATCCTGGGGAAGACGCTTGTGTTCGTGGCGGGCGCGGCGCTGGCCGAGGAGCTGTGCGACGAGAAGCGGTTCCGCAAGTTCGTGGGCGGGCCCATCGTGGAGATCCGCGCGCTCGTGCACGACAGCCTGTTCACGGCCTTCGACCACGAGGCCTCGTGGGGCGTGCACCACCGCATCATCGCGCCCAAGCTGTCGCCGCAGGCGCTCAACGACAGCTTCGTCGAGATGCGCGACATCACGGGTGAGATGATACAGAAGTGGCAGGGGTTCGGGGCGGACAAGAAGTTCTCGCCCTTGGATGAATTAAACAGGCTGAACATGGAGACGACGGCGTACACGCTCTTCGGCAAGCGCATGGACAACATCACGGGCCCCGCGCACCCCGTGATCCAGGCCATGGAGGACTCGACGTCGGAGGCCATCCGGCGCCCGACGCGGCCGGGCCTCTTCAACTGGCTGTTCTACGGCGGCAAGTTCAAGAACGCGAACAAGGTGCAGCGGGCGTGGGCGGCGGACCTGGTGCAGTTCCGCAAGGACAACCCGACGGAGCGGCGCGATCTGCTGGATGCGCTGCTCACGGCCAAGGACCCGGAGACGGGCAAGTCGCTCTCGGAGAGCCAGGTGGTGGACGAGATCGCGACGATGCCCATCGGCAGCTCGACGGCGCCGTGCCTGCTCACGGCGGCGGTGCTCTTCCTGATCCAGAACCCGCAGGTGGTGGCGCAGGCTCGGCAGGAGCTGGACTCGGTGGTCGGCGAGGGCGAGCTGCAGCAGGCGCACCTGGGCCAGCTCAAGTACGTCGAGGGCGTGATGCGCGAGGCGCTGCGGCTCGCGTACCCGGCGCCCGGGTTCAACATCGAGCCCATCCCGCGCGAGGGCGACAAGAGCCCGGTGCTGCTGGGCGGCGGCAAGTACCAGATGGCGCACAACCAGGCCGTCATCGTGGTGCTGGCCGGGGTCAACCGCGACGCGTCGGTGTTCGAGGAGCCGCTGGCGTTCCGGCCGGAGCGGATGATGGGCGAGAGCTTCGAGCGGCTGCCGGCGGGCGTCAAGAAGTGGTTTGGTAATGGCAAGCGAGAGTGCGTGGGCAAGCACTGGGCCGTCATGTTCATGATGGTGGTGCTGGCCCGCATGATCAAGGAGGTCGACTTCGAGGCGGCCGACCCGAACTATAAGCTTGAGCAGAATGGCTGGTTCAACGTGAGGCCGGTCGACTTC
The DNA here is from genome assembly GCA_022453515.1 of Astrocystis sublimbata. Taxonomy (NCBI): domain Eukaryota; kingdom Fungi; phylum Ascomycota; class Sordariomycetes; order Xylariales; family Xylariaceae; genus Astrocystis; species Astrocystis sublimbata. Next base: position 127,370 of record JAJNNY010000060.1, on the reverse strand, counting down.
TACGCCAAGGTCAAGCCGAGGGCGATTTAACGGATTTCAGACAGAGCGGACGAAGGTGGGGATGTTCGACTGTTGCTCGTCTACTACATCTTCACCCGACCCCGGCGGCATGGTTCGCGGTCTAGGGTTTAATGATAGGGAGAGAAGAAAGGAAGGGTATGAGCCGATGAGTTGCAATGAAGCTGTAACACATTACTATCACAAGCGATCTTCAATAGGGCAAGTAATTGAATTAATTGAGTTGATTGAATGAAGGAGGCAGTATGATGCCGCGATGAAGCATGCTTTGTTAGGATCCTGATATTTGCGCTGGTTAAGAATGTCTATTGGCGGGGAGAAAAGACAGATTTTATACCTAATGAAAGGACGTTTATAGTTTCAAATCTGGAATCATAGAGGAAGTTCCACTGTACTAAGCTTGTGGTGAAGTAAAGGTTGTGAAGTTTGTTAACCAACTGACTTGTAACATCTTTAAGGCAAGGAAGACAGGAGGAGGAGTGACTTTCACCAGCACGGTCCAAAGTGGCCCGAGCTCCTTGCGCTGGACCCAGCCGTGCAGGCGTGGTAGGGGTGAAGGCCACTGGCGAGACTGGAACTCAGCGCTGTACTCCAGCGACTCGACAGCCCGGAATGGGCAGCGCAGGCAGGTGCTGGAAGCTCCAGGTTGAGCCTCGGCACCTTCCAGCTTCGAGGGGTGCCTCGGAGCACTGGCCCGACTGGATCCCTAGAAGGGCAAGGGCAAGGAAGGCCTGGGGGAAGGGGGGAAGGAGACGCCCTCAACTCTCCACGGGTCCATGACGCGAAACCTCGAGATGCTACTTACCTCATTCACCCACTCACTCACTCATTTACTCTCCACCAACTCAACCATCCACACACCCATCCATCTCCTAATAATTCAATAATAATTCATTCGATACCAACGACGACGACGACGATTCGCCACCAACCGCCCATTTAGTGCAACTCGACACCATCACCCACTCTTTCCCTCGGCTATTCAATCATCTCGTACTCGGTTCATTTGTTCCACTTTCATCTGTTCGATTTCGTCCTCATGCATCGCAAATCATAGCATCGTGTGCCTCCGGACCATCCCATGTCGTCGCTGCCGTCCGACATCCCGCGCAGACCAGCAGCCACCCACCCGCCTCCGCCTCCGCCTCCGTCTGCGCCCCCATCGCGGAATCCCATCCGCGCCCTCGTCTCGATGCCGCCCAAATGGCTGCACCTGTACAGCGACTTTATCACTAAAAATGCCCACCAAGTCTCCCAGATCGAGAGCGCGCTGCGGTCGCTGACCTACGTGATACCCGGCCGTTTCCGCGACGCCGAGATCGCCTCCGAGACAGTCCACTCCGCCGTCCAGCTGCTCGCCCTCTACCACGACTCCGTCCTCCGCAATGCCCTCAACAAGATCCCTTCCCTCTCCGCGGCGCGCATGCCCGGCCCCCACGCCCGCTACACCCGCTTCTGGTCAAACAAGAGCGGCCTCTACCGCCGCATCGCCCTGCTGCTGCAGATCATCCAGTACACCGAGCTGCTGTGGGAGATGGCCGCCAAGCGTAAGGGCGAGAAGATGCGCTGGCGTGTCGTCATCGTCCTCGAGGCTCTCAAGGCCCTGTGCCGCCTGCTGCTCATGCGCATCACCAGCTCCCGGCCCCTCGTCACCCCGCCCCTGCCCGAGCGAGAGCCACTACCGACCGAGGACGAAGGGTCCGACGAGGACGCGCTGAAGGAGCTCATGGGAGAAGAGCCTACCCTCGACGAGATAAACGGCTCGGCCAAGCCAGCCCATGCAAAGGAATGGACCATGCCGCGCACGAGACAGAGTCTACCCAGCCTGCCCAACCCATCCGACGTCGGCTCCTACCTCCAGGGCCGCGTCCTGACCGCCGACGACATCAAGCCCGCCGCCAAGCTCCTCAACACCCTGTCCGGGTCTGGCCAGGCCGCCGAACTACTCCACATCCTGTCGCCCCTGGTATACGCCGTGGCGCTGTCGCAGAGCAAGGACAAGAAGTCGTGGGCGCCGTGGATCATCGGCCTCAGCATCGAGTACACGGCCCGCCAGCTGCGCGACCGCGGACTGCGCAGCACCTCCCTCGAGCAGGAGGAATGGGGCAAGAGGACATGGTCTGCCGGGTGGTGGACCATGCGCGGCGCCTTCTACGAGAACGTTACCAAGGGCGTCATGACTGGTGTCAGGCGGCGCATGCCCAGCCTCGTGTCGGGTATACTTGAGGACTACGAGTACCTGTGGGATAACTACTACTTCAGCACCAGTGCATGATTATCATCTCATGATGAAGTACGAGGACACACACTTTTATGGACACCCTTACCGCTCTAACCCTCTCTACCTTGGGTTACCATTTTCAGGTGATTCGATACTTTCACTTGCTTTTTAGCAACCTGCACCATGGGTATCAGCGAACTTGGAGAGACGGGGAAAGAGACCACTGTATATTAACTTTTTACGCATTTCCTGTGTTAGACGGATGGATGATACGATTAGGGACGATACTGCCCAGCACTGCACGGTTGGGTACTAGGACACAGCAGAAGCATACATATATGCCGCTGTGAATGCGTTTTGGCTGGCCGCCTTTGTATGTATGTAGCAGCTAGCCACTTTAGAGCATGAGTCGGGCTTGAGTAATAAGAATAAGAAGAAGATACCCAAACCAACTGCGAGGACCAGTCGGAACCCAATCTCGGTAGTCTGTATATATGTTGCCTTATACCTAGGTACACGGAATTATATCTGTCCTGTTGACTATCTTGCAAGGAGCGAACATGCACACAAAGACCGAACAAGCACGACGTAGCCTGCAGGTATCGAGGCTAACACAGCCAATGGCGTATAAGTGAGCAGCTACCCCTCCAGCAGGGCCCCCCTCACTTCACGTCTATCTCACCCCAAGTCTCACTCAATGGTTTCCGCTCAGCTTACTGTAACCCGTGGTTTTATAACATCTCATCTTATCTCATCATTTATCTCATATAACCCACCACCAAGGTCCAAAATCGAACTTCAACCTCAACATACACAGGCACGATCTGCTCTGCATCAAAGTCCTACAACTCATTTAGAACTCACAACCCAATGCTAGTGTTCTACTCTTATAGACTTCCGCTCTTCACTCACTCACTTGCTCTATCAAACAACCAACCTCATCAACCTCATCAATCTCCCCAACAAACCCAGCAAATACTAATACCAATACCAATACCAATAACAACAGCAACAACCACCACGACGACAACCACGACGATAACAACAACAACAACAACAACAATGAATGAAAACATCCAAGCCGCCATCGCCAAGGTTCAGGCCGCCTCCAAGCCACTGACTTCCCTGCCCTGGGAACCGGACCAGCCGAGCCCGCAGCCGCTGTACAGCTACCGCGTGGCGACGCAGTCGTGGGAGCCTTCCTCTCCAGCCTCCCACCCACACGCACAAACATCATCTACATCTCTCTCTTCCTCAAAAGTTGAGAAATTTGGGGGGAAAATCAATAAAATCGCCCTCTTCTCCTGGAACATAGACTTCATGCTGCCCCACGGGGACGCGCGGATGCGGGCTGCGCTGGCGCATTTGGAGGGCTTGCTTTCATCATCTTCTAAGGGTGGTGAAGAGAGTGGGAACCTAAACATCGACTCGACAACTACAGCAGCAGTCATCTTCCTCCAAGAATGCACCCCGTCCGACCTCGCCGTCATCGGCGCCACGCCCTGGGTGCGCGCCGCCTTCCGCCGCACGGACGTCGATGCGCAGTTTTGGGGGAATGGCGCGTATGGGACTACGGTGTTGGTTGATAGGCGGTTGAGGGTTAGGGGGGTTGATGGTGATGTAGAGGCTGATGGTGATGGTAATATAGGTCTGGAGAAGGACGGGAAGGATGGGAAGGTAAAGGACGGCGTCTTCCGCGTGCATTTCGAGAAGACGCGGTTCGAGAGGGATGCGCTTTTCGTCGACGTGATTGTGCCGTCTTTGGTGCAAGGAGATGAAGAGAAACAGAAATACAAAGTCATCCGCCTCTGCAACACCCACCTCGAGTCCCTCGCGCAGGAGCCGGCGTACCGCCCGCCGCAGCTCGCTCTCGCGGCGCGGTTCATGAGAGAGGAGGGTGTGCATGCGGCGATGCGTACGTATCTATTCGTCCTCTTCTTCTTTGATACCTACTTACTTATTTTCTACCTTTACCCTTCCCTTACCCTCCCTGTCCATTTCTATTTCTATTCCCCCATTTGTATTAGTGTCGGCCTACTCATTCCATATATATCATTCTCCTTTCCCTTCTACTTCTTTCACGAACCTGCTATTCCATACCGTCTCTCCTATCTATGCCAACGGCTCAAAAACCACTTACTCATTATTTCACTAACACTACTCACCACCTATTCACTCCCAATAATCATAACACCGAGCCGAAATTAAGCACTAACACCCAATAACAGTAGCAGGCGACCTAAACGCCATCACCCCCCTCGACGCAGACCTCCCCGCGCAGCACAATCTAACCGACGCCCATCTCCACCTCCACTCTACAAAAGAAGGCTATACATGGGGCCAGCAAGCGCCGCCGGAGCTGCGGCAGCTATACGGGTGTTCGCGGATGGACAAGATTTTATTCTGCGGCGGTGTGCAGGTGGAAAGTTTTGCCAGGATCGGAGAAGATGTTGTTGTGGGGGATGAAGATCAGGCAAGAGATATCTGCGCCTGGGGAGGAGGCGAGAGGGGGTGGGTTAGTGACCATTTGGGGGTTGGGGGGGTTTTTGGGGTTGTTTGATAGGAGGGGGGGATCATATTTAGGGAGTAGGGGAGGAAGGGAGGGGCGAAGAGTAGAGGGGAGCCAGAGAGAAGTTAAATGGTAAGATTTGTAGGTATTTTGAGGATATTTGGAAAGAAATTTGCGCTGATGAGGGTTGAGTTAGGTTGATCTAGATGATCTCAGAGCTATCTATGGTCCGCAAGAATTTTAAGACTGTATGCTAATTATCGCCCAAGTTAGTTGCAACTTGATAGTTAGCTAAGTGAGTGAGGTTTCGAGATTTTGGGCGACGTGCATTGATGTGATATTGTAGTTATGTCCTTATTAACACACATGTTGAAACCCATTCGTCTTCAACCGATTCCAATGGAGCACATATCTGTAGCACTTCCTTACCGTCTCGTCAAAGTTTTCAACACTCTCTACGCACGTGGACAGTCCAGTGAGGTAAAAATCAGATGGTTAGATGATCGTAGAGAACACGCATAACGTCATGTGTAAGCTAGGTAACTAAGTAGCTACAAGCAATATTGAAGGTAACTACAGCTCTAATACTTACAGACATGGTTAAAATATATCAAGTGCAAAGTTACCAAAAAAAGATTTAGAAGCAGGAAAACAAGAATTAACAAGGAGAAAAAGTTGAAAACAAGAACTCAACCCTCCGCTCACTCCCATCAACCATTTAAATACGCATGACATAAGACGAACCACATTCGCCACCGGAGGCGCCTCGACTCGACCCGACTCGACGCCACGACGCCAAGAAAACTTGAAGACTTGGTCTCTCGCATGAATACAAGTAAAGTAAGTAAGTCCTTATGGCTATTTCACAGCCCGCGAATTGAAATCAATACAAGATAGAAACCGCTAGATTGATACAGTTGTAAGCAATCCATAATGTGACTGACTAAGTGATATGGGCAGCAAATAGTCGTAGATAATTATGCTAATTAAGTAGGCTACCTACTTGAATCAATGCTGCTTGCTGCGGAGGTTCAATTGGCGTGTGCGAAATTCTAACAGCAGCACAGAATAGAACAAACAGACCACTGAGGCGACAATCTAGGCAGAGATATATATAGAAAATAGGTACATGGATGTATACGTGTATGCATACCATGTATAATCCAGCATAGATAATCAAACACCGCAACAAGTGTACACGGTATGTGAATTGACCATGGCTAATTAGGTCTCAGATGACCGACCAGCAACGAGGTGAGGAACCCCAGGAATGACCACATGTGCACCCTTCTCAGCACCCCAGTTCCATCCACTTGGGTCAGCGATCATGTCAGCATGCCAAGGCTTGTATTTCTTTTCACCTCGGCGGGAGAGACAAGTAGCGAGGGTAGGTAATCTAAGAGTGCCGGGATTCTCTTAGCTCTTGGGACAATTTTGATTTCTCTCCGAACGTCAGCCACCAACCAGCAGCTACATCGACACACCATCGATGGAGCCGTAGTCGCAGTCTCGCATCATATTGATATTGATATTCGCCCGGAGCTTGACGAGCTCGACCGCGCGCGCGAGAACATCGCGATCCCGCTGGAAGGTGAGCCTCTGCACCGCCTCCCTAGCATCGACCCACTCGGGGCGGAACTGGTCTTCGCCCCGGCCCTTGCCCCCGCGGACGGCGTCCTCCTCATCCTCAAGCTCCGCGACGAACCACCAGACCAGCTTGACGCCCTTCTGGTCGAGGTCGCGGATGTCGAGCATGAACGGCTCGACTACAGCGTCGTAGACGCGTGGTACATCCTTGACGTCGGGGGGCTCGGCCGCCGCGGGCGCGCGCGTCGGCAACGTCAGCGGCACCAGGGCGATATCGTAACCAGACTCCTCGCGCACCTCGCGGCACGCCGCCTCCTGCCGCGTCTCGTGGCAGTTGCGTCGTCCCTTGGGCAGCACCCACTCGCCTGTCCGCCGCAGGTTGAGCAGGCACACCTTCTTGTTGTTGGCGTCGAACACGATGGCGCCGCAGGCCTCGACGTAGAGCTCAGACGGGTACAGGGTGCTCTTCCACCAGCTTTCCGCCATTGGGTGCTGCTTGCTGCTGATGAAGTTGATGCTGCTGAATAAAAGCTTGGCTTGGCTCTCTCTCTTCTCCCCTTCGTCTCTAGTGGCGGCTACGCGGCGGCGCGTTTCGCTGGGGTTGGTGTGGCCCGGCACGGCACGATGGTGGTTTGCCTTTCCCGTTTCCGACTTAGTGGATTCCCGCCACCAACATATGCGAAGCTTGGGATGATGTAAGATGAGGAAGATCTCTTTTATGTTTTTGGATCTCTCGGACTTTTTCTGGAATTCCCCTTCTTCTAGAAAGCTTCTAGAAAGAAAAAGAGAGGGCCCGGTAGTCAATCGTCCGTGCACTGCAAATCAACCCAAAGCACAGGGCTTGAGCTAGACGAAAAGGAATGCGACATTAGAAGCACGCGGAGGGGAGCCGGTGGAATGAAATAAATGAGGCCCACAGCACGGACCTAACGCAGCGACCCAGCGCCGCCTGCCTCTCCTGCCCGTCCCCGTCTGATCACTCGTCATGTTTGTCTCAAACGGCAAGGCAAGACAAGGGCAACGGAATGGGCGAGCGAACGAGCAGGCGGCGGGACAAACGAAAAGAGTGCTTACCAGTAAGCAAACGCCCAGGCGGTCAGGCCTGTCACGTCAAACCCAGTCCATGTCAGATGACACGGCGACATTGGGGATTGGGGGGAAGAGAATAGCGCAGAAGCACCGGCCAGGGCAACAATCACCGAGGCCAGGGAAGTCTGGAAGTGGCTGAAACGGACGGGTGAGATGACGGGCAGCGGTAACTCGTGCATGTTCAGGATCACCGAGGGCGGCGCGATTGGAGAACACCCAAGTCTGGCTCGACGGCTGCTGACTGGACCAGGAAGTGCTTCACCGCTGCATGGCCAATTGGGGCAAGCACGCAAGCAAGGTAGGCAGATCAGGTAGGCAGGCAGGCGGGCAGAAAAGTGAGGAGTGAGGAGTGAGGGGATTGGCAGTGGCAGTGGTCCCCGTCCAATTGTGAAAGTGAACTGTCAGATTCTGTCGGCATGACGCAGTTGGGCCGTGAGCAATATCTTCTGCCGTACCGCGCGCGCACTGCAGCACCACGCAGGCCATCCACCCGCAAGGGTCCGCGGTTCCATGATCCCGACAGCACAGGCGATGGGAATGGGGACTCGTTCCGTGGCACGCGAAGATAGAGAGACGCCAGCGCAGGGCCACGGGCGGACTGCTGCAGAGGAGGGACGGACATGATGGCGATCTAGCATTAGTTTATAGCCGCATGGGCACGACAGGCCGCGCAGCGTGGTTGCGCGTATAAGCCAAGGCTCTGGAACCTCGCATCCCCGGCAAGCGGCAACGTGGGTTGGCTTTCTCGCTTGTTGGCGGGCTGGCATGGCTGCTGCTGGCTGGGCGCATCAGCCATGCAGGACATGGATTGCCTACCTAACCTTAGCTAACCTGCGGGTTTTTCCAGCTCTCTCTCGTTGACTCGTGTAAAGCAAAACATAGCACAGCTGCAGGCGCCTTGGTTGGGGGCTAGGGTATGCACATTAGATTGCGAGGAGTCTCAGGGCAACAACAGGCTCGGCAGATGATGGAATTGGGAGCAGGCTGTGCTGGGCACGATGGAGAGACCCGAAGTACGCCCGTCTACCATTGGAAGCGGAGGATCACGAGAGGAACAGCAACTGCGGGTGCCAATGCAGGCTGACGGCTCCTCCTGGGAGCATTGTCCTTGGTTCTCGGTTCCCCAGGATGCCAGGCCCAGACTGCGATCGCGCGGGGGACAGGGAGGGATCTCAAGTGGGAGAGGGTTATTGTTGGCCGCCGACGGCTCGGCATTCGGGTATCTGGCCAAAGCGTCCTTTGCATTAGGCAGGTCTTTAGCCTGAGCCGATAAGCAGATAACACAGCTCGGCCAGGCCGCCATCAAGCTTGGGAAGGATCTCAACTGCAGCAGGACGAGACGGACTCGGGCCGGCTCGAATGGCTGGATCTCGGGGATAGCCGGGCAGCCAAAGCGGAGAGGCAGAACTCTCGCTCACATCCATGATGCATGGATACGATTGACAATACACTGTATTGGACGAGAGAGCCAAACTCGAGCTTGAGCTTGAGCGCGGGGCGTGGGTGATGGGTGATGAGTGGGCTACTGCTGGTCATGAGACTATCGCCCACTGGGTCTGGCTGGGAAAGGGAAGGGGGAGAAGGGTGCACAAGGACAGATATATCGCCTGTTGTGGAAGCCGAAGGTTGGAGTAGCTGGGGTCCACTGGACGAGATGTCGGAAGTAATCGGTTGGTTTGGGTAGGGTAGATGGCCAGCTGAGGTCAATCAAACGAGAGAAAAGAGAGGTATTATATCATATGTATCGTATGTGTTGTGGGCGACTTAGATTCCACGACGGAAGGGCTGCAGTCTGTCATTGAACACCTCCCGACATGCCTACGCGGAGGTGGGAGATGGGGAGTGGATGAGCAGAGGGGTGGATGTTGTTGTTGTATTGGAGAGAGTGAGAAAGGCGGCTAGCCCACGGCTTAGCCAGACACCTACTACGGTAAGTGTGTCCCTCGCGACTGCCTTATGAGACCATTGCGTGCACCTGCCGATTGTAATTGAGAGATGAAGGTTATCTTGTGAAGTATTGTAGATGCCGACGCTGCCGCAACCATTGACGAGGGTCAAGTCAAAACCCGTCGATTTACTTACAAGCACCCCTTCGTGCAACACGGTATTGCTCACTAGGTAGTTTCATTCGCACTGCATGATTGGCTCACATGATGGTCAATTGGCATGAAGCCGAACACCAACAATAACTATTTGACAATCTCTATCATGTAGGTATTATGCTTCAATGATCGATAAAACGGACAGGCTGCGAGATCTCAATTCAGCCACTGACAGTAGTCGGCCGCAACGTCGGTGGGGTGGAGGGGCAAGTCAACAGGCCCCCTGGCCAGATGAGGCCCATTCCGGATGCTGCTGTTGCGTCGAGTACAATAAGGTTAGGACTGGATAGGGTGAGGGGTTCGGAGGGGTCGACGCTGCACGGTGATCGTGAAAGTACCATACCTAAGTTCCTGCCGAAATTAGCTTGATTGCACCTCAGCGCATCCAGGCTGACGAGGGGAGTGAAAACGGATAGAGTAAGCTGGGATGCTGGGGTAGTATTCCCTCTGTTTCCTGAATTGGATTACCACCCTCAGGGCAAATGAATTCATTGTATGTACAGTACCTTCTTTGTTGTGTAACTCCATCCGGAATCATATGTCAGCTCTCTCCACCTACTACGCAGTATTCAACATCGACGATAAGAGACACCGTCAGTGAAAGGCCCGCCGCCTGTCTTGGATATCGCAGGCCGCATATCGTGATTGTGTAGTTGTATTACATGAGTGTGGCGCGTTAAAGACACGAGAGTGGAGGCTGCACACCACCACAGCGCCCTCCAAGCCGCCTCCGCTGTGGCACATGACCGACTAGTTGAGTTTGGTGTATCGCTATGCTCTTGGGTGTGTGGGGGATTGGGGGAGTCGTCGAGGTCAACTGACATCGGATATCAGAGCAGCGTGATCAAGCCTGGCCAGAGAGGCGACGAGGATGGTGGTGTCCAGACGGGAGCACTTACACAAGAGAGAGAGAGAGAGCCCCGTCCAAGGCGGCACCTTGTCGTGTAGATGACGCGACATCTGGCTTGGCCACGAAACACCGTCTTCCGAAACACACCACCCAGCTGGCCAGTGGCCACACATGCCGGTGAAACCTCGTCCAGTCCCTGTGTAAGTGGGTAAGGGCGAGAGGTACAAGTTTTGCGAGAGGCGAGAGGCACGGGCGCAATCGAAAACAAGGTTCGTGCCGCCGTAGACCTGCCGTGCCAGATCGCGGAGAGATTAGCTTGCCGTGCGCGCAGCGATCCTCCGACGCCCGGGCACCAATCGGCGCCCTGAATTGGCCTTAATTAGTCCTTCGCTTAGTTATCAGCTTGCCATTATACCTGTTGAATGATGAGCTCGACGTAACTTGGCCCGAGTACACGTGGTGGACGTGTTCGTTTCAGAATGCCAGTGCGCACGTCGCCCATCGCCATTATCTAAGCGCTGGAAATGAGGAAGGGAATCAAGACGGCAACATTCTGGCTTTGGCGCAACTTGGCATCGTCCACATGAAGAGGAACCAAACCTGTATCGGGAAGGGCATACTCAGCAGTCCGGTTGCGTGATGAAGCAGATGGAGACCTCTACAACCATACCCATGCATGGAGCTTCGGCGGGTAAGTATACCAAGAACCCAGAGTTGTCGTAGACCATCAGCAATTCGATGATGGCATCGACCTTGCGTGGATGACCCAAACTTCGTATCCGGCACGTGTAAATAGGTAGGTATTCTCGAGACGATCTTTCGAAGGGTAAGATATCTACGGCGATAGGTAGATCTATGTATTATGCCCAGCTGCAGTTCGGCCGAAAGATCCATGTGGCGTGGCGTAGTCGCAGGTGGATTTACCGGATGTACGACGGCGTCGACAAGATGACCAATCAGTGCCGGATCTGTCGGGATGGCAGGCTTGGTCATGTCTTCCCTTACATCTCTCCGTTCATGAGATAAGTTTCAGAATTGGAGGAATATCAGCAACAAGAGAGACAATTCTACATGCACGGCAGCCTGTGGTAACCCTGCATATTGCCCACATACAGTATGCACTTCTGAGTCTCAATCTTGGAGCAATTCAAACCCACCGGATGTAACCATACCTTTGCATTTCTCATCTCAGTTAGGTTGACTATTTCATTGCATTGCGCCTTGAAGTGCAAAAACGCCGTTGCATGATTTGCTGATAGGCGCGCCATCCTCGCCACTTTTGCCAACTGCCCTTGTTAACAGGCGCCCTGGCTCGCCTGGTAGTCTGTCTGCCTTGGAGCTGGTACAGCTGGGTTTCAAGCCCTTCTTCTTCGGCATTCATCAATTGGAGCTTGCCAAACTCTAATCTGCCTGAATTGTATCTCAATGGACTTGTTAGCATGCATGAGAAGAGAGTAGAGGCAATAGATGTACGTTACGGAGATAACTCTCTGGCTCTTTCCATCACGACCAAGACCACCACCATCACCACTTCAGGGCGGGGACGTGCTAGATGGGAAATCGGGAGGGGGCGGGTCTTATCTTTCGATAAAACCCGCTTATCGCTCGAGATGTTTGGTTCGATAAATGGCACAAGCACACACTATCTCCAAGGTTGGCCATCTGGATGTCTGGCGTGTGGGCTTGTGACTTCGCAATGGGCACATGATGTAAGGTGTTGAAGTGCAAGTATCGGGCAGGCCAGCGCTAGTATCGATACTTCTCAGCGTCCGCAGGTACAAGTGTCCCTGCAGAGTGGAAGGGCTTGCTTGCCCAGTGAGTGACAGCCCTGGCACGTTCAACGCCTGGAGGGCGGCCAGGCAGACAACCTTAATGCAAAAAGAAAAAGCCCAGGCGCTAAGCAGAAAAGAGCAGTGGGCGTAAGTCCAGCGACAGCCTAACTCAACAGCAGCCAATGGCCACGATGCGCAGAGGAGGATTAGGAAACATTGCCCAATTGCACTTCACCACGACGAGCGTAGCGGCTCGCAATTGATTCTGATTGATTCCAACCACTGTTGTTGTTCCCTGCGTCTCATCTTCGCCTCAGAATCTCTGCGTCTTCTATGCATTTCCCTGCCATGCCATCGCATAATGACTCACAAAGCCAGGCTGCTGCATGAAGCCATTAACAAAGCCCACGCAATCCCGCCATCCCGCCATCCCTCCGTCCCCATCGCCGCCAATTCCCCCGCGCGATTGGCCAATTTGTGTTTACCTGCAAGGGCTTTTCCCTACCTCGTCTCTGCCTTCCCGAGCTCCGAAAATGCTGCTCCGTCTTGTCCGTCCGTTCTGCTCTGAAAGAGGGGAGGCAGACATGGGGGCTGCTTTCACATTGCCACTATGGCTCGCAGGCGCACAAAAGTGTACTGTACCTCAGGTAGCGCCACTCAATGTGAGGGAAACAATTGTATTCTTCCCGCTTTATCCGCCACTGGCGATGTTGACGATGACATAAGCATGATGGGTGAAGAAAAAGACACGGAGATAGGCTTAGGCACTGTAGGATGACGAAGCATCGCCATCGCCATCAACTCGGCTCTCTCCATCCCTACCTAACAAAAGTCCACTTGTCCGTCGCGTCAGCCAGTTCGTGCGCACCAGGCAATAGTATGATGCCGCGACGCATCTGCGCAGGCAGAAGCAACGCGCGCAGCGAACAACTGGACGAAGTTGAGCCAATGGATGCGGCTGCGTAGATTGCCTGAATCGTCATCGCCTGCTCGTCATTGCTTTGCTTGCCGATAGTTGGGCTAGACCTAGACCAATGCTGGACTGGGTGAGCTGTACATAAGTACGGGCGTCGACAACTCACGCCCTAACGCGACCGCAACAAGATATATGCCTCTTGTCGCGCTGCGAGGTTCTCCAGTAGATAGGTTTCTATGCGGCGCATGCTTTGCTGGAGACAATGGAGACAATGCACGATGGCGATCCAGACACCCCCCAATCCACAATGGCACAATTGGACCAAGCGCGATATCCGCCAATAAAGAGGCAGACAGCGCAATTGAAACAGCTGCACTTTGCAACGATTCGTGTCGTGTGTGTCCCTTGAGTGGTTCATACATTGCACATTACGCAAAGCTGTAATTGATTGTCAGATACCCCTCTGCTCCTCTAGGTAGGCTGGAAGTACGGCAACCATCTCGATGGTAGTCGATTTATTAATAGGACGTCGATAGTAACAGCGAGCCGGCAGCTCCCACTCCCACTCCCATCAACTAGAAACCCAACTAGTTCCCAAATATAGCCCGCCAATCAACGCGAACTACATGTAGACGCCTCCCTCTCGATACGACTGCATCATTGGGCTGCAATGGTAATCTAAGTGCTTAGCTTCTATGTACTGTAGTAATAGTAGGGAGAGCGCAAGCTCGGTGAGTTGGTCGACGTAGTACAGCCCAGCCATAGACGTAGTCATCACACAGACTGCCCACGCAGGCCGTTCACAGATGGGGTCAGTAAAAGGACTCTAAACTCTAAACGGTGCAATACGGTCCATTGTACGCTCGTACGCACGCAATTGCGCGAACGCTGCCATGGCACAGCACGGCATGGCATGGGGCTGCTAGGTTCCACGACATCAAGGTCAACGGTGCAGATTGCCTGGTATCTAGACAGGTCGTGAACTTGGTACCCAATATGTCGCGTTGTCGCCACACAGATGAGTCGTTTCGTCAAAGAGGGGGTTACCTAGGTCGAGCACAGCTCGAGCCAATTGCGCAAGGCAATTGGCCGAGGCGGCTCTGAGGTCCACCACCTCAAGTATCACAAATGCCTTAGATTTGAAGTCTTCTTGTCCTGTACTCCGCCGCCGCATGGTGGGTTTGGTACGATGCTAACACTCACCTCGCCCGCAGTCGGGGCGTCAGACGTCGAACGCAGGGAGGGAGAGTCCCAGTAAGTACATAGTAAATCAACAGCCCTTCGTCCATCCTCAGTCGTCAATCGCCATGGCCCTGATCCCTCCCCCCTTCCCCTCCCTCCCTGCCTGGCTGGCGAGTTGCAAGCAGGCGGACGGGCTCGCAGGCTCCAGACTATGGGCATTGGCGAGTCGCAAGCTGCATATTGTTTCGACGGCGGCCAGGCCACTCTCTTTGTGCGCGGTAGCCCGTTACAAACCCACCGTCGAAACACACAGCTCAGACCAGCAACTCCAAAGATACTTGGAAAGGCGTCATTGGCCGCCTGCCCGGCAGGAAGTTGGCCAGACGGACAGCGATGCTTGTTGCACTTGGATTGGCCCAAGGGAACCGTGCGTTCGCTGGAGGGCGACGCGAATCTGGATACTGGACGAGATCGCGTCACGCAGAGGGAGGCATGCTGGATGAACCGGACTGGCCTTGGATTATACATGTCCAAGTCTGAGCGAAGAACCATGCTACCGACTTACACCACTTGAAGTTGATGCCAGCCCTCAGTAAGAGGTAAGTTAAGTTAAGTACGTAGGAGGCCCTGACGCTCTGCATCTGCAGAAAGAACCCAGCATCAGTCCCGCAACTGGCCAGGACAGGGGTGTTCTGCCGCAAAGTCACCGTTTTAGGTCAGAGCTGGGGTGGACGAGGTGCGATGGTTGGCTGGAGAGAGACGCTGTCCATTTGCGCTTCTGATTGGATGGACGCTGGCAATAGTTCCCTCAGCCAGACGAGTGAGTCACTTCTCCGGACCCCAAAGTACCGCTGGGCAGAATGGTACATGCGGTACATGCGTGGCCAGGCACTGAGATTGAGGTTCAATGCCTTGGATGCCCGTAGGCAGGCCTTTGTGCTTCTGCTCAGGCGCTGCTTCAGCCACTCCCCAAGGTACCTGGGCCCGGCAGAGGTGGTCAAGTACCCAGGTACCTCTTGCACACCTGCACACCCCTGCTGCGCCGCGTGTTGCATCTGGCCTGCGCTACCTCTCACAAGATGTACCTGATGACTAGATGTGGGCGGGTCGCGGGAGGGGCGTGGAGGGCAGTGTGACTGGCTGCTCCCAGCACTACAACACCAGTACACCACTAACACCACCACCTAACACCACCACCTAACACCACTAACAGCGGCTGCTGCCACAGCACCAAACCCTCACCACCCTCACCACCCTCACCACCCAAACCACCCACCACACCATCCCACTCCATCAGGAGACACCCTCGTCGTCTGCCGTCCTGTTCTTGTTCTTGTCCTGTCTTGTTCCACCCACCCACCTACAGTCGGGTATCCTGTATCCTGTATCGACACCTGCGCGCATGCGGTCGTGCAGTTTGCCCTAATTCCTGGTGGGCAAACCAGTAGTAGTTTGGCTGGCGAGCCGTAGATCTGAAGCACAGGGCAATGCCGCCGCGCTTGGTGTCGATGTAAGTGGTGCGTTGGGCTGGGGGTACAACTACTGCTGCCTGTCCTGGTGTACGATTAATTGCACTTTCTGGAATGCTGCCTCCAGCTCTGTCCCAACTCGAGTCTCTCCAACCAATTCGGTCACCCATCCATCCCACTTGCATATGAGTGGTTAGTACACACATACACAGACAACACTTGGGTACGTCGACGTTAGGTACAGACAGACATCCATACACACCCATACACACAGACATACAGACCGACAGACGAGACAATTGACGGCCTTTTCCCTCTTCATACTCTTCTTCTTCTGACTTCTCCTCCCGGAATCTTGAATGGAGCTTCTTCCTTCTCTCATCTTCCCCCCGTTGCTTTCTGCTGCTATTCCCGCGAGCTCTGCTATATCGTGCGCGCCACGACCAAGTCATTGCTGTTGCTATCCCCGGTCGCCAGCTACTTCGCCACTCAACTAACCTTACTTATCTATGGTCTGTGACTCTTCACGGCGACTCTGGAATCATCTCACCCTCTGCTACCTAGCATCAGGAACGCTAGAGAACGGCTTTCGGACTTTAGATCAATTGCCCGCCCATCCATCCCGCGGGTTCAACTTGTTAAACGGGAACCTGGACACTTTGCATAAGTACATAACCACTCAATCCCCGCCCCTGGCACTTCTTGGGTTCGCATCTTGAACCTGGCCTAATGGTAAGTAAAGCCAAACTCAATCGGTACGCTTAAAGTGTATAAATTCCCAGCTCACACATCTCAAGCGCACCGGGGTCGCATTGGCTTCGCCTTGCCCATCACCCAACTTCTCTCTCCCTTGGGATCGTATTTGACGACTTAAACTGCACTTTGGCCAGCCAAACCCCAAACTGTGCGACCAACTGATGCCCCCGTCCGCTCTGGTCGCTTCTTCAACTCGCCCAATTCACTACGTAACCTACGCTACGTAGCACACACATCACTCGCCTCACGCCTGAAACCAAGGTATAAATGGCCATTGTCCAAGTCGCCATTGTCCTCTTTGGTTGATTCCCATTCACAGCCTGCTCGGCTCTGCCAACCAGAAAGCGCCCGTTTGGGAAGAGCTGAGCGAATTGCCTCTTCAACCTCTTCTCATCCACGTCGTGCTTCTCAATTGATTCTCGGAGCCAATCCTCGACTCCTTCTGCCTCGTTCTGCCATACACACCTCAGCACCAGCACAGCCCCCCACTCTCCATCCATCCACGCAATCCACGCCATCCTTCCATTAGGTAGATTGGATTGAGACGTACTTATTCGTTCGTCGTCGTCACCTCCGTGGAACCAACAATAGCCGTGCAGCCACACTCTCGACGCTGTCACAGTCACGCCCATAACCTAGGCTCGCTGTTGGCCGTTTCCGTTGTGCTGAAACCAACATCTCCAACAATTGCGCTTATTCCCATCGCCCGGTCGCAAGCCTTCTCAATTGCGTCCCGCCGCTCTACTACTGTCGTCTTTTACTTCCGCTTGATTATTGGCAATTGAGTCAGCCGTAACTTGCTCCTGCGCACGCCTAACTTGATTCGCCACCCCTTCAGCCCAACCTGATTGTGGCTTACAAACCAACACATCATCTGTTGCCTGGCAATCATCCATGGCTCCCGACCCTCAAACATCAGCAACTCATACACATTCCGGCGGCCACTTCCCATTCTCCCTCCGCCCTACGCCTTGCAACGTCAGGAATACCATGGCTTCGGCATCTCCCGAGGTCGCTACAACGAAGCAAAGCATGGACATTAGCAACTTGATGTCGCCTCCAGAGCCGCCAAAACTTGAGTCGTTTGCACGAATCACCAGCATTGGCAAAGCCAACAGTGTGAACGTTATGTCCGTATCGACGGGCTCCATCGCATGCGATGCAAGATGTCCAATTGCCTCCGTGTCTCACCCGCTTTCACCGCCAATTTCGCCTTCGACACCGGCCGACAAACACGTCGTGAAAGACTCTTCGGCGTCGACAAAGGATCCGATTTTGTATCCTCACGAGGCGTCTCATTTCTTTGGGACGCAGCCTCTGTTCTCCGCAGAGGAAACCCCCGATGTCAGGCGGATTGTCAAGAGCCACATCGCGGCTCGTCCTATGGAACTCTTCAGATCCGTATCCCCGCCCAGGCAGGAGGACTA
Organism: Astrocystis sublimbata; assembly: GCA_022453515.1. Taxonomy (NCBI): domain Eukaryota; kingdom Fungi; phylum Ascomycota; class Sordariomycetes; order Xylariales; family Xylariaceae; genus Astrocystis; species Astrocystis sublimbata. The sequence goes on along the minus strand of JAJNNY010000060.1, from coordinate 109,472 downwards.
TGAGCTCATGCTTCACCTAACGCCTCAAATCATGAAAGCGTACCAGAGAGATCCTCGAGCATGGTTGCAGCGAGAGCGCGATCAACTGAGGGCAGACAATCGGGCCCAGAAGCAGCATGTGCGCTCCAAACTGCCTCATATCCTGCCCGCCACCAAGCCGCAGCCAATCCGCAAGGAACCGCAGCGTGCTAAGCCTGCTGCCAAAGCCCCGAAAATAATCAAGATCAAGTCCACCACGGTAACCCAGGCCATGACCACCACGCCCCGTCCCATTCGCGCCGGCCCAGGTCCCACCCCCGCTGCACCCAGGCCGAGCAGACCCGCTGCTCGGGCGCCCAGCTCCACGCCGGACCCTAGCTCCCGTCGTGGGACTACCCAGAACCGGGCTGATGACGACTTCAATTCGATCCAGGATATCTGCCCGCCCTTGCAGACTCTGGACTCCAAGACCGGTGTCATGAACAACTTGCAGGCTGACTGGAAGATTAACCCCGCCAGCTGCCCGGATCTTAGTAACGACCCGCATCGCCATCTCCTCCACCCGGAAGAGCTGGTCTTGGCATCCACTCTGCGATTGACCGGCGCCGTCTACCTCACAAGTAAGCGGCGCATCTTCGTCGCGCGCAGCCAAGGTTACCAGAGAGGACGGGACGTGTTCCGGAAGACGGATGCGCAGCAGGCGTGCAGAATTGATGTCAACAAGGCCTCCAAGCTCTGGACCGCCTTCGACAAAGTCGGCTGGCTCGACAAGGCCTGGGTTTTGTCATCTTGAATGATGAGCTAGAGCTGTCGAACAGAAATTTGGTCGAACTTGATGCTTTTTTTCATTTCAATCAGCGATTTGATTTTTACTAGCTACGACGGCACATCGATACCCCAGTGAGAAACACAACCACTCTGCTTTGTCTTTCTGACTTACTTTGACTTATTGGGCTGGCTGGCTGGCGTTGGCATCGCCTCTCTACTGCCCTGTTTTCCGACAGTCGCGGTTTCCTCGCCGTGAGCGGTTGGGACTACGGTACATAGCATATCGGAGCTTTTTTTCTTTGCTTTTTTCTTACAACCACATCATCATCATTATCCACGACACTGATACCCGGAGTGTGAGGGAAAGACTACCCCGCTCCACCTACGCATCATCATCATCATGACCGGAGATTGCTTTTTCTTCCTTTCCTCCCTTTTTTCCACATGAGCAAGTGGTTTGTTTCACTTGGGACGCGCACGCAGGCTAACAGGCTGGCGCGCAATTGGGGGGTTGGTCACATGCAGCATTGCTTGGGATGGGGTCGGTCGGCTGGTCGGTCGGTTCGTGTTTGTCGCCAGATCGACATTCGCACGCATTCATGTTTGACGGCGTTTTTTTACACAGATTGGGGCTTTGGGGAGATTGGGAGATTGGAGTGGATTGGGTTCGGGAATCTAGATATCACCACTTTGCTCGTTGGCTTGGTTGTTTGTCTGTTTGTGTAGTTAAATGATTGATTGATTAAGCTTTTGACCACAATGTTGATTTTGTCGCGTTTTGTTTGTGTTTGGGGTTTTGTCTTTGCCGCTTTTGCTGGGAAGCGAAGCTTTTTGGTGCTGGGATTATGTATCGATAGTGGATCGAAAGCGTTCTTATCCCATTATGCGTTGCGCTGCGTTGTGTTGTGCGAATTGATACCGATTCTGATATGTACATACGTATGTGAAAGCAGATGGTACCTGAGATTAGGCTAGGCTAGCTGCATTTCTTGGGTCTGCTTTGGATGAGAGAAAGAAAGACCTGGTTATGTGGGCAGGCGGGTGGTCAGGTTGACGAATTGTTAAATATGACAACTTTGCTTAATTGCTTAATTCATCGTGAGACGGCGTGCAACAGGCAACAAAATACAAAATACAAAACAAATCAAAGTGCATCCAATCATTCCGTAGGGCAGGTAGACCGGACATAGGACAACCTACTTCAATGGCACTTGACTAAACCATACATGATGGTCGTTGCCCTGGGGTGTTCTTACGTATGGAGTAATTACTTACCTTAGGTAACTAGAAATAGTGATATCTACATACTATAAGATGCCTCTGAGGTTCAATTGAAGGTGATAATACTAGACAGTGATAGTATAGCCCTAACTTCAAGTGTGGTTTAAAGTTTGCTAAATACGAAGCAACCGTAAATCTAGCATCCCACACATACTGCACATGCACTAGCACTTGCACATCACACATGCCGGGCCTCCCTGCATTAGGTAATATAGCCAGCCACGCGCGTAAGTAAAGGCTAGGCTACCCCGGCTTACATGGATCCACGCTCGCGACAGACAGACAGCATCGAGGCAAGCAAGGGAAGCAAGGGAAGCAAAGCGAGGCTGCAAGGGAAGAAGGGAAAGGAGGAAGCCAACCTAATGCTGCGCTTACTTACATGGACATTTCGGCCCTAAGGCTAAGTGGTTGGGTGGTTAGCCCGCCTGTTTTGCCCGATTTGGTCAGTCGGTCTGTCCCGACAGCTTGGGTCGGCGCTAAAGGAACGGGCACCAAAGACGGGCGGGATGGGACATGATCCTTCAAGACAGACTCCCAGGGAGAGGGGACTAGACTGGTCCCCTTCGCTGCCCTCTCGAGATGGGCAGTCTAGGTAAGCCTTTGCCATTTGGACAAAAGGACTTACCTACCTGGCATGTTTAGGTTGCATCAGAGTTAGACAACTCGCCTTTGTTTCTTTATTTGTCCTTCTTTTATTTTCCTTCTTTTATTTTCCTTGTTTTTCCCCGTTTGTTTTCTCCCCTGCTTGCCTTGTTCTCTTTGTTTGGCTGCGAGGCGACGGTTTGCTTGCATTGTATGCGAACCCTTAGTCTAGTTCCAAGCTGCCCAATGTGTTTTCGAAGTTTCTTTCATCCGCCTTTCGGGGGTGACTGAATACCTAAGTAATGTAATCATAATCCAATTCGCGAAAATCAATTACAACCTTCGTCCGTATTTGGGATACACATGTCTTGTAAGGTTTCTGTCTGCTGTAGCATGGTCAGCTGCGCATGTGCATGTGCATATACGGGCCTAGGGTCCGGCTCATACGTTTTTGTTGTGGCTATTTCCGCCGCCGTGTTCAACAACGTGCAGGCTGCAGGATACTGTACCTCAAATGGGTATCTACCTGAATGAGCAATGGAACATGGGCAAAGTACGAAAACCAATCGACTTGTCTCGATTGAGGGCCCATGTTGTGCCTTGCATTACCTAGGACAATGTCACAGGACAGGGGAATCAAATCGCAGTGAAATGGTTGTTGGTTTTGTGGATTGGTGGCTGGCTGGTCGCGGGAATCAGATGGACTTGACTATTATACAATTTTCTTTTGAACTTGCCATTGAACAGTTAAAGACATTAAAATTTTACACGCGACTTGACTACGGTCAAATACCTATACAAATTAATGATATGATGCGCGTAAGCAATAGGCGGGTGACGGGTGATGTGTTCAGCTTTCCGCCTTCACTACGTCAAGTTCTTACCACGGCTAATTCTTCCCACCTTACATATCAAGTACCATCTTAACTTAACAATAGGTATCAAAAAGCAAATTCAAAAGGCGAAGTTTAAACTCCCTTGCGCCATCAACCGCCCAGGTGGCAACTCGTCAGTTCAAGGTTAATGGAATTTTCAACATATATCCATTATAGAAATTCAACCTAAGCCCTAATCGACAATTCATACACTACCTAGGTACGAATCTAAAATGCGCAACCAATATACAGAGTCCCATCATCTGTCCTAAGACAAGATCAAAGTTGAGGCTGTTAAACTAGGACAAGCTAAGCGGGACTAGCCCATATTGGGTCAGATTCATGCATACAACACAACTGACTGATCAACTCTTCTAAGCAGTCGAGGCAGTAGGAGCAATTAGGTTCTAATTGATACCTACTGATGATGTTGCTGTGTGACAACCTCTGTCTCATTGATCAGCTCACTCAGTTGATGCGAGCCGGAGCTTCTTGACCTCTTGTGGAGCCCAACGGAGCTGGATGATTTGCCAATTGGAGAATGACGCCATGAAGCATCCCCGAGTGTCGTCATGGACAGTCGACCGCGCATTGAGACACGAAACCAGCAGACGCGGAAGGTGTCAAGCGAAATATATCATAAAGTACCTAGGTAAATTCTGTTCGCGCTTTCCTGCCATTATCACCCCTCTCCGTCATCCAACATCATCAACCAAACCGAGCCTACCGGAATAACAACTCCTGACGTCAATGATTTCACCTCTCACGCGTCGTGTTGCGAACACGCAAACACGAAAACTCGTTTTACGATCTGCCTCGACGCTTATTAACTCGTCAACCTCTTCGCACCAATTACTTCCCTCTCCCAACAACATCCCATCTCACACATCGCCACAACAATCAACTTCGATATCCTACCAGACCGTCAGAATGTCTTCCACCAACCCAGCAAACAAGAACTTCACGAGAGAACATCTCTTCGACTGCAAGGGCCGGGTCGCCCTTGTTACAGGTGAGTGACTTGGAACAGATCCAATGCCCTGACCTTCTAGCTCCACCATGGCAGTCCCCGATCCCACTGAAGCTGAGCTGACCACATAAAACCTTGCTCAGGCGGTGGCTCAGGTATTGGTCTCATGATCACACAAGCTCTTGTCGCCAACGGTGCCAAGGTATACATCACCGGTCGCACAACCGAGAAGCTACAGGCAGTAGTAGACAAGTTCTCCGAGGGCAAGGACTCCATCATCGCCGTACCCTCGGACATCACATGCAAAGACGGCATCAAGAAGCTCGTCAGCAGGGTCGAGTCGAAAGAGTCGGGTGGTCTGCACATCCTGGTCAACAATGCAGGCATCAGCGGAGGCACCGTCGAGACAGAAGCCAAGTCGGCAGACGAGGCGAAGAAGAACCTCTTCGACACGGACACGGCAACCTTCGAGGACTGGGACAGCGTGTTCCGCACCAACGTGGCGCAGCTGTACTTCACCACGACGGCCTTCCTGCCGCTGCTGACCAAGGCCAGCGAACAGGAACACGGCTGGAGCAGCACGGTGCTCAACATCACCTCCATCTCGGGCCTCGTCAAGTCCTCGCAGCACCACTTCCAGTACAACGCCAGCAAGGCGGCCGCGACCCACCTCACGCGCATGCTGGCTAACGAGATCGCTGTCACGAACGGATTGCGCGTCCGCATCAACGCCATCGCGCCCGGCGTCTTCCCCAGCGAGATGACGACGGGGGAAAGTGGCGAGGACCAGAAGAGCGCCATCCCCAAGGAGAAGTACGAGAGTAAGGTCCCGGCTGGACGCCCTGGACGCGACCAGGATATGGCGCAGGCCGCGCTGGCGCTCGTGTGTAATCAGTATTGCAATGCGGAGGTCTTTGTGGTTGATGGGGGGTATGCTCTTGCTTTGGGCCATTGAGTTTGGAATGGTGATGAGTTGGTGTGTATACGGCTAGTGTCGGTGTTGTAACGTGAATATAGCTTACGGGATAATGAGAAATCCGAACCTTTGAGAACAAGTTTCTTGGTCGTGAGTAATTTTGCATTAAGGGTGATACATGTTGACCTTGTGGCATTCAAGGTTGAATGTTGGTAACCTTATCTAAGAGGTACCTAGGTACTTTGCAATTGGATTGTTAAACCAGTGCAAGTCGGAAGGTGCTGCCAGGCCACTTCTGTGGTGTTTGCTTCATCTGAGAAGGCAGGCGGTCTCTCATCCGTAAATACCTACGTGTTGGAAGGTGCACCTAACGGTCTCACAAGGCAGTCGCGAGGGCACCACCTACCTACCTACCTCTTACCTGACCTACCTACCTACCTAGGTACACCTACCTACCTGACCAAGTGCTGGGTTAGCCACCTTTCTCTTCTAACTCAACAATCCCCATCCTCTACTTCCATTCACCTACCTACCTTTCCACTCTAAATTACCATGGGAGGTGAGCAGCCCGTCAAACACCTTTGACTACGACGCAAGACAACGAAATCCCTCCTTGGAGACCTCGAGAATGCGCGGCTACTGCTTCAACTGCGGCGAAAAGGGCCACAGGGCTGTGGATTGTCAGAACGACACTTCCAACGCATCATTGTCTTCTGATGTGCCGGCTCGAGCGAACAAGCGCCGTCGAGTGGATCACGACACCGGAGCGACGACCCCGAAGGTCAAGAGAGGACCCGCCCCCCGCAAGGGTACGCTCGAGTATTACGATTACATGATCGACAAGCTCGAGAAGGAGTACCAGGTGAGTGTGGAACTTGCATCGCTGCTCCATGAACAATTACTGATTATGAGATTATAGGAAGCTGACGACGCGCTTCTCGTTTTCACTCAAAATAAAAGAGCCGAGAAGGTTAAGCTTATGCGTCGCATTGCTGGATTCAAGGTAGACCGCAATAGACTCGAGGATGAAAAAGTGGAGATTGAGAAGGAAATGGAGCAGGTGTTAGCCATGGCCAGAGCCCGCCTGGCCCAGGAGAAGACCAAGGCGGCTTCCACCAAGCCAACTTTATCCGATCGCTCGACGGATGGGGCCCTGGCGGCTGTTACCGATCCAGGTTTATTCGGATCATACACGGAAGAGACTAAGGCGGCTCCTATCACGGCAGATCCTATCAAGCTGGAGGAGACCAAGCTGGAGGAGACCAAGCTGGAGGAGACCAAGCTGGAGGAGACCAAGCTGGAGGAGACCAAGCTGGAGGAGACCAAGCTGGAGGAGGTCAAGCTAGAGGAGATCAAGATTAAGGTGGAGGAATATTAGGGTCTACAGGGTTCTGTTGTGTGTTGAGGTTGTCGCGACGAGCTCCTCGTATGTACGTCAAGGGTCAACGACAGAGACTGGCGTTGAGGTATCTGTCCTGGAACAGATCTGAGATGTGTGTTGCCAACATGAAGCTACTGTTCTGACTAGCTAGATCGACCAGTTTGCCATCGCTCTGATCTCGGGTTGAGTTTCTGCAATCACTCCAATTCAGAGAAGCAGAGAAGGGTACAACCAAATAAAAGTCAATCAATCGAGCATACGATCAACTAAGTCGGCCTTTTTCGACCGAGTCTTAGTTCTTAGTGTAAAGTTGCACTGGAATTACCACTCCAAGGCATAACCTAACATTATTCCACGATTTTCCAAAACCAATAAAGCCAATGTGTTAGATATAATGTGCCAAAACGGATGTACCAAAGACCGCCGAGCCAAAAGCGCCAACATGCCAAAAGACCTGTGTCGACTTGTTTCTTCACTTTGACAAGAGTCACTGCTTACATCGCACGCTTAATATGGCCTTCCCACCAATAACGTAGATTTTCTTCCGTTAGTTAGTATCTTTACTTTCGGCCAGAACTCTTCAAGCCACTATCGCTTCAAAGTCTATAGACCTACCCTCTGCTTTATCTTGTTTGCACTGTCGATTCTAAATCCGAGCTATGGAAGCCACGTTGTTGCATGCTCAGATGGGACCAAGACGAGACATGTGTTTGAATCACACTAATATCTTATCAATACCAAAGAGACTCGGAGCACACACTGCTGCCTAGAATCACATCAAATATGTCCTCATTTGCCTGGGGAAAGATGCATGCACTTCTCTATCTTGTTGAAGTTGGCACATCACCCAGAAAACATTGCAATACCAAGCAGTTGACTTAGATATGGACAACTTTTAAGCTTTAGGGTCGGTCTTGGGCAGTCAGTCAGTCGTCGCTGTTTAATAACAAATGCGAAAGATGCGCTAGGACTGTTTCGGCTAATACTATGCCAAAGCAGACTAGACTGATCTTGTTCTTCAGCTGCCGGCCAGCCGAAGAACAGCCGCTTACCTAACCGGCTCTCGGCGGACCCGCGGCGACCTGAAGCTCTCCCGACGACGCTCTACGAAGCAGTGACGCCGCTCCAACAGCAATCGCAGACCAGCAGCAGATCGGAGGTGTTGGGCAGCAATTGACTCGCAACACCAACACCATGGCCACCGAAACCACCACCCCGACGCCCCAGCCCGCCCAGACCTACATCCCCTCCAAGGTCGCCCGCACCGAATACCCCGTGAGTACACATCCATGCATACCAATGACGCCGGACAGGACATGCTTGCTGACCAGATCTTACTACAGCTCATTGACAATGACCCGTACGTTTGATTGATTCTTCCTCCCTTTCCACCAGCTCGAATATGTATACAATTGCCGATTCCGACGACACCTACTCCCTACTCTACTCTACTCGAACGATACCCCACGAACATCCATCCAGCCCGCCCGTCTCCCCTCCTCCAGGACCTGTCTCCATGCGACACTCGTCCCCCATGCCACCACCACCACCACCTCCCTACTAACGCCCCTCTCCTCACCCAGACACTTCAAGCGCGTCGTCGGCTACGCGCGCACCTCGGACTACGCGCACGGCCTCGGCGCCGCAGCCGCCGGCCCCGGACTCCTGTACCTGATGGAGCGCCTCGCGCCATCTCACGTGGGGCGCGGCGGCTTCGCCAAGGCGATGCGGCTGACGGGGGTGATCGGAGCCCTCGGCGGCTTCCTGTACTTCTACGAGCGCTCGATCCTGCGCTTCTACGGCATGAGCGAGAACAAGCGCGAGATCGACCTCGATATGCGCGAGATGGTCGACCGCGTTAAGCTGGGATTGCCGCTGTACGGCGAGAGCAAGCTGACGCCGCATATGCAGGGCGTGGCGGCGAGGCAGTCGAGGTATTCCGCGCTGTTTACGAGCGTGCTGCCGTGGTTTAATTTTGTCAACCATAATCAGCATGGGGTTGATACCGCGAAGTACTATCGGCAGGCCGAGTTGGAGTTGGAGGCTGAGGGGAAATAGAAGAGAAATGCGGAAGATATGGTAGGGTATGTGGAAGGAAAGGGGGGAGGATTGGGGCGTCATTTTCACCTTCCATTCATGACTGCTGTGTACTGTACATAGGTGAAGAGACCAAACCAGCACAGCACAACACAATAACACATTGTGTGCGATCGTTGGTGGATTTATGAGATGAGGGACGCATGCATTCCAACATCTACACGCGCGCGGGGACGAAGAATCCAAGATCTCTTTTTTGTCGTTATATTCTATTATCTGCCGTGAAAGAGTACGAGTTTGTTATATCATCATGACCGATTGTGGCCGGGTGGGTGGTAGTGACTGAGTGGTATGTATTTCAAAGATCGCTCTAGAGATATATACAGTAGTACAGAAGTATCCCTCTAGCTATCCATCCTGTCTTCCCAATCCCATATCTACCCCATATTCATAGGTACTACACACGATATTAACAGATCACGACATCAGTTGAAGATCCCCTCATTCATCACGAGGGCCATCCCATGGGATCGATCCCCGAAAGATCCTCCTCCAACAACCCCATCATGTAATTCTTTCCTGAGAACCAGTCCTCCAGCGAGTTCGCGTTCGCCTGCAACACACCCCCATCAACTCCCCCCAGCACCCCCCTTCCGTCCCCAACCCCATCCAACCCCACCACACCCCCAGTCTGCTCCAAGCCCAACAAGCCCTCATCAACCGGCATAAAACCCAACTGACTCAAATAGACATCGAACTCATTACTGCCCCCCATCGGCAGCGCAGCCTTGGCCTCGACGTAGAGCGCCGCGACCGTATACAGGGTATTGCACAGCTGATGCAATTTCTTGACGGACGCGCTGACCTCACATGCGATTTCTAGACTTTTCACAAACGCCTCCAGCCGCGCCAGGTCCGCGCTATCGGACGTCTCGATCACGAGGCAGAATATCACGATAAATGGGATGAACGGCGCGTACAGGATCGTCCAGTGGATGTATACGATGATCAGGCTCTGGTGGTGCGCCATCAGCGCGGTGGCTTCGAGGTGGCAGGATATCGCGGCCCGCGCGTGCGATACGCATTCCGATGAGAACGTCCGGCTGTCGCCGCCGTCGGGGGGGAGGGCGCGGTAGCTTAGTGCGAGAGAGGAGAGCAGGCTGACTTCGTCGCTTTTGAGGGTCAGGAAGAAAACTCGCGCCTCGCCCTCGGTCGCGTCGGCGAATTCGGCTATAAGCCCTCGCGTGGCCGCGAGGATGTGCTGCTGCTCGGCCGCGAGGGAACGGACTTGCTCGACGCGCGAAGCCGAGGGCTGCCGGAGGGCGCCTGGCGAGTACAGGCGCTCGTAGATGCGCCCGAGCACGCGCGCGTGCTGGATCCAGAGCGTGATTACTTCTTTGCCGGGGTAGGCGGCTTTTGCGTCGGGTGTTACGTGCGGGAGGGATATGTCGTAGTCTTGGAGGACGCTGGCGCGTCCGAGACGCAGGGATAGGGCTTTGTCGAGCATGTAGGTGCACCAGAAGAGTAAAGATTTGTCGGCTTTGGTCTGCGGCTTGTCGTTGCGCATGCTGTGGATTTGGTGGTAGCCTAGGGTGCGACACACTAGGGGGAAGAGAAGAGGGGGGATGTTAGTTTGGGTGTGGGAGGGGATTGTGTGGTGGGTTTGGCTTTGGGTTTTGTAGGGGAGGACAGGGTGAAGGGGGAGGTGAGGGGAGCTTAGAATGAACGTACTGTGTGCTGCTCTCGACACAAGGATCCAGGCAACTGATGCGCGAGATTCGTCGATGCAATAACAGGCCTGTCCCGTTCAACTGTCAGTCAGTCCTCACATCACATCACATCATCTCATGGTCTTTTTCTTCTTCAAACGCCACCTCGACAAACAGATATCCCATCCTATCCCATCACAGCAGCTGAGAAAAAAAAAACATACCGCCATCAGCAACGCCTCGATATTCTCCGCCGTGGCCGGCATCATCATGTTGAGCTGGGCGAGGGCGATCTCGAAGTTCTTGCGCGCCATGGCGCGGCACTCCTCGTAGCGCGCCTTCCGGGCCGCGTCGTCGGCCGCCGTCAGCGACGCTTCGAAGAAAATGTACGTGAGCCCCGCGTTGACGGTGAGAAACGTCGCCTCCGACGCCTCGTCCGTCGAGAAGTACAGCTGCCGGCACCGATCCGCAAAGTGCTCGTAGTCGATGAAGGTGTACAGGATCGCGAGCATCACCGGCACGGGGCCGTCTGCGTTAGTTAGTTAGTTAGTTAGTTAGTCTGTCAGGATGACCTTGTGTCGATAGCTCTTGATAGAAGACGAAGAAAACACAAAAGTGAAGAAGAAAAAACGAGAACGAGAATAAAAAGGTCGGATTCTTACGACTCATATCATGCAACTGCTCCCTCACGAGCTCGACGTCCGGAAGCGGCAGGTCCCGCAGATTCGTCCTCGGCATCGATTTACCACCACTACTCCGCGGGCTGTCCTCGTCTTCTGGGACGGGGTTCGTGAAGCTCGGCCCCGACGACCACACCTTGTTCGTCGACCGCTGCTGGTGCCGGTTCTGCATGTCGACGATCTGCCGCAGCGAGTTGAGCGCCGCGTCGAACTTCGCGTTGATGGTCTGGCTGCCGCCGCCGTCGCATAGTGTTGTTTTGCGCACCGCGTCGGCTACTATATAGGGGAAGGGGTGTTAGTTAATGTCGGTGTTAGGGTCAGGGTCAGGGTGAGTGGTTCTGTGATATCCCGGACGTATAGAAGCAGAGTGAAGTGGTTAGGGGGTCTGTCTACTTCACTCTGCGCTGGGCTGGGAATATAACGAACAGCACACAACACATACACACATATCATGAATGATGTGTGCCACAGGTAGGTACAGGTGACTCACAGAATTCAGACGCAAAAGCCGTATGCGCCGCCAGGCTCGAGTTGCCCTCGAAGGACTCTATATCGACGCCCACTTCCTCGCGGTCGAAAATCGTCGTCGTCGAGCTGTCGCCCCCCGTCTTCTCCGACGCCGACATGTCCCGTGTCCGACGCCCCGACGTGGCTGACGGTGTCCCCACCGTGCTCGGTACTCCTCCTCCTCGCATCCTCCTGCTTCCGGGGACTATCCCATCTTGACCACTGGGCGGGTCGAAGGCTTCGATGCTGGGCACCGAGATTCGCGCCGACACGAGTTGTTGGAGAAGTGTCTCGATGCCGCTGAGGCGGTCTTCGATTTGGTCGATTTTGCGCTCGCTAGTTTGGGGGTGGTTGTTAGGGCGGGACTTGTGTGTGTGTGTGTGTGTGTGATGTGATATGATATGTGCGACTTGGTGTTGGGTTGGTGTCGGACCTCCGTGAAAGGGGGCGCCAGGCCTTAGATGGATGGAGCCATTAGGTAGCTTGAGCCACCCTTCCCGCGAAGTCCCAAACCCCAAGCCTTACAAGTCTCGAGTCATAAAGAGAGAGAGGTGGATAGGTGTAAGTGTAGGTGTAGTACATACTACTGGCTGGAGATGAGGACGCGCTGGCGCGGCTCCTTGGGCTTCTGGCCGGCGCCCGTCGAGCTGCACGAGCGTCTGGCGCTGCGGCAGTTGGAGCATGGCGTTTCTTTGTCGCAGCGGATCTGTCAGGAGTTTATTCAGTTAGTTTACGTAGTTGGACCGGTTAGTTGTTAAGTCAAGTCAAGTCAGTCCTAGTAATTCTTTTTTCTTTTTTTCTTTTTCTTTTCACTTCTGTTCTCCATGTTGTGTGTGTGTGTCTTAGAAGATATAGGGCCGAGCAGCGCAGTTAGGTAGGTGGTTTGCTTGCAAGTAGAATTTGCGTATGTATGAGTCTCTCTCACCTTTCGAAGGCGGCATTGGTCACACTAGTTTATTCTCATTTACATCAGCCAGTGTCACTTCGCTTCGCTTTACTATGATACGGACGCAACAGTCGAGATTTGGGTAAGGTAAGGTAAGGTGGGTGTAGGTGCTAATGTGTGGCACTTATATTGTCCGCGCCTCACCAGTGCCGCAAATGTTCAGATGCGGAGGCACGACATATGCAGTGGACTTCGGCCTCCTCGGCGCCCGGGGCAAGTGGGAATGTGGGAAGAACTTACCGCTCTCCGGCTTAGGGACGGGGGCGACCCCCCATCACGGCTTTCAGCCATATCGGTCTCCATGATTTCGTCCATCACACGTGGCTTTTGCCTTGCTCGGCGTTTGTGGCGGTGTTAAGGCAGTCTATGCCCCTAATCATGTAATCGTATAATCAATCAAGGGGACGAAGGAGGCAGTAGTAGATGATGGAGATGCAGCACTCTCTCCCTCTCATCCTCTTGCATGCAATTGAAATGCAAAAACTTCCTCTTAATTCGTCGTGGTCTCTGGGGATGTTCGCGTTGGTTCCCTGCACTTGGCCAATGAAACCCGGGTCTTCCGGATTGTTGTTGAGCGACGAGCGACGAGATGGCGATGAATGTAATGAATGAGGCAGTGACAAGTGAGAGAGTGAGCGGAGTCCAAGCCACCCGAAGTGGTTTAGGCAGCCGTTTCTCATGGGTGGAACCACCTGGGCCTAGCATGACAACATTCACAACCAACCCATGAAGCCTGTATTTAATCTAAATGGCCTGTTGTGAGGTATTGCCATTTTCTCCTTCAGCATATATACGGGTGATAATTGGCAGTCGTATATGCTGTGATAATCGAAATCGATAAGCAACACTAACATAGATAATATCAATTCAAGAGATCAATTCGCAATCGTCAAGTGGTCCCGGAGCTTCAATGTTGTTAAATCTCACTCATATATAATTATAAAATACCTACCTCGGCAGGTAGTGAACAAAAAGGGGTATCTCTCGCATCACATCACATCACATCACGTAAAATCATAAACCAGCAAACTCTCCCTCCCCTCGCCCGACTCCTTTAGCACAATGACCATCTCATCATCGAAGCCAACCCAGTTCCTCCGATCATCCCACTGCTCTGCCGCGGAAGCGGCGTCGGTGGTGGGGTCCTCTCCTGTCGCCTTAGCAGTCGGCCGCACCTCGATACTCCGGCCATTTGTGCGGCCCTCAAGCTCCCACAGCCGGATCTCCTGGCCGCGCGAGCTGACGCTGACGGCCCTGCCGCGCGCCGTGATCTCCGCGTCGCTGATGCCCGACGTGTGGCCCCAGAGCCGTATCCCCGGCGATATCGACAGCAAGGCCGTGCTGGACGTGCAGAGGTGGAGTATCAGGGTGTTGTCGGGGAGGGTCGCGAGTAGATAGGGGTGGGTGTAGGAGAGGCTGATCGGGCCGTCGTCTTGCTGGGTGGCCATGTCGTTGTTTTCGCCGCTTGTCGGCGATGGGTGCGGGGAGAGCGGTGTGGGCACGTGTCGCGACGTGCCTTTTACGGGCACGGTGTAGGCTAGGTGTGTTGTTGTGATTTGGGGACGTGGTGTGGATCTCGTCTTGACGGGGCGTATGTGCAGTTCTTGGATCCCGATCGACCACCCTCGGATCGTGGAGAAGCTGTAGGCGATGGAAGCGACTGTGCCTGAGGCCGTTTCACGTAATGATAGGGCTAGAGGGGCGCGGGAGGTGTGTGATCGCAGGGAGGTGAGCAGATATGGCGCCTGATGATGCGTATTCGACCCTCCCTTCTTCTTACCCGCTTCATCGCTTGATGCATTTGCATCTGGTATACCGGGTTGCCTCGATCCCTTTATGTCTCGTTCTTGTAATGATTCTCTTTCATGGTCTTTTGCTCGGTCTGCTAATTCAACTGTTATGTCGTCATTTGGATATAGATGATTTGAGGACGGAGGCGCTTGGGAGTCGAATGTATACAGGGAAATGAGGATAGATTTCGTCGCCGTAAGCAAGTAGGGGTACGAAAAGGCGATGTTGATGAGCTCGCCGTTGCTCGAAGCTTCGTGCTTGTACCTCGCGACAATGCGCCGCTGATTGGTGTGTAGCCGCCAGGTGCCAAAACTGCCGTCTGCGAACCCAAGAGCGATATCGACACGGTTTTGCTGCAGAGATTGGCCATCTAATGCCATGCACGTCGGCAGTACGCGAGCATCGTCTTCGGTCAAGGGGCATTGCGCTACCAGCTGCTTGGTCTTGAGGTCCCACGCACGAAGACCCGTGCCCAGATCGGCCGTCACGGCGATGCCTTCCAATACCTTGACCAGCAGTTTCGGCGGCCTGTTCGTCTGCTGTGAAGGCTCGAGATCGAGATCGGGATCACCACATGGGTCAGCATCCAACCGCAGCTCTTCGACTGCACACTTGCCCCTGGCCCAGTTATGGCGAAGTTTGTACTGCCTCTTCCAATTGCGGCTCTCGCCCGTCGCTCTGCCCGAGAAGGCATCGACCCAGCCGCCGTTGCGTCCATCGGCCCATATCGTGCGCCACGCCGAGTAGTGCAGTTTTCTGTCGCGCGAGGCGCCGTTGCGGAAGCCCGGAAGCCGGAGGGCCCGCGGCAGCACGAAGCGGGCGTAGTACAGCCGCTTCCAAATCTGCGAGTCGCCCGACAGGTGGTAGAACCGGTCTGAGACGGGCGCGAGGCTCAGCAGGTCGGGCAGCTGCAGGAAGGATAGTATGCGCACGAGCAGCTCGTCGGATAAGGGCGATAGGAGATCGGAGGCGGCGGTGTGGCGGCGTCGTTTGAGCGTCGTCGTGCGCGCGGCACTGCTGTCGGCGGCGGTGCGTTTCCGCTTCTCTTGCATGGTGGCGTCTGGTTGTGCACGGTCGCGGGTGCCGAGATCAGCTGGGGTTTGTCATTGTTGTGGTTGAGATATGCAGTTTCGCCCTTTGTTGCACGCAGTCTGCGAACAACGAGCTGGCGAGGTTGTAGATGGATGACGGATTGATGGACTTGGACTTGGACTTGTAATTGGTGGCGGTCGGCGATATCGGACTTAGCCTTAGCGCCCCTCCCGAGCTCTCACTCTCGGAAGGTTTGTTATAAGTACAATGCGTTCATGCCTATATAAAGCATAATACAAATCATCATGGATATGTAGAAGAAATAACATAGCTTAAGTAGCTTATAGCTTATAGCTGCTTAATAGCTAATAGACCTGCTAGCCTTATTACATTATTCAGCTTTCAAAGATCGCAACTTCTTACCAAACTTCTATAGAATCACCGGGGCTGGAAAGCCGGCACCAATCAATATGAATGCAAGAACACTATTTCCCCATCCGTAACCAAGCACCTTGTAAAGCTGCGGCCCGAACAGTGGGAATGTAAATGCTGTAATATTACGCGGCAGCTGGCTTGCCGCAGTGGCACTCGCAATATACTCGGGGTATGAATCCATAACGTATGCTTGTAGGGCTTGGGTAGATATGATAGCTCCGCAGCTGAAAATAGCCACTCCAATGTCCGGGAGAATCCAATGTTGGTGTGTCTGGGCAGTCCAACCGTACCAAAAAAGGCCGATAGGCATGAGAATCGCACCGGGCACGAGTAACGGTACGCGGTACTCTGGCTGAGTCTCGCCATGACGCTCTTTCAATCGCTTCCATATCCGGTCCATGAATTTAGCGCCGACCTGTGCAGCTATGATAGAGCCGAGTGCAATCGCGATGTAGTGCAGCCCAGATATCGTCACACTCTGCCCATACCTCTCGATCCAAAGTTCGGCAAATGTAGACTGGACGATGTATAGGATCCCATAGTTCAGTGCGAGGAAAAAAGACATCAGCTGAATATGGGGGTGGGTGAGGATCAGACGACAAGGACGAGCTAAAGAGATCGCCAGAATTTGGGACATAGTCTTGCCGTCCTTCTCGTGCGCTGCATAGTAGCTGGAATTGTTATGCTGTTTACGTAGTCGCTTAGCTTTACGACTGAGGATTACTTGGCCCGATGTCTCTGGAAAGAATACCAACGAGGCGATGAGTAACGCGCCGTCGAAGAGGGAGAGGACATAGAATATCCACGGCCAGCCGATGGTCCCCGTCAGAACACCTCCGAGAATGGGACCGATTGCGGGCCCCAGCAGCGGAAGAAATGTCACGATTGAAAAGGAGAGACCTCGATTGTCAGGCAGCCAGCAGTCTCCCAAGACGGGGAACTCAGTCTCAAAGCATCGTCAACACGGCAAGAGCCTGGTGCGTATTTCGGAGCTACACACAGCATATTGAGCGCTGGCGCCTAAGCCTGCTAATAATCGACTTACAACCAGGAGGCCGTTCGACCTTGCGATGCCGCAGATGGTGTTCCAAAGCACGTAGAAAGCACCTGATGTCAACCAGATTATCTTCCTACCAAACACCTCGCTTAGGGGCGCCAATACCATGGGCCCGATCGCATAGCCGAGCACGAAGATGGATAGAGTCAATTGGGTTGTCGCGTCGTTGACGTGCAGGTCTCCCGAGATGGTCGTCAGCGCAGGCGCGATCATGGTAGCAGACATCAGTGTCACCAACCCCCCGAAGGACACGAGCAATGTGACAAGCCATTTCATCCACGAGGGCCAATTATAGGGGTTGGCAGGATCGTCTCGCCCTTCCCATGTGACCTGGTGGGTTGTGAGTTAGAGAGGCAGAGTGGGGTTGATTGCAAACGGTCGGAAAGTATGGTTGTAATGGATAATAATACTTACAAGGTATGGATCGGGGTCATCCTCGGAGGTTTTTTCCTTGTGGTCATCGGAGCTAGTCTTTGAGTCCTTTCGAGCAATACCGGTGTTGATGTTATTGTTGTTTCCTGTTTGACCGTCTTTTGACTCGGAATCATGTGACGGAGTCAGTGCCACATCGAGCGTTGGTGTTTGGTCCTTATTGGAGGACGCCATACTGTTTAAGTTGAGCTTATCGAATGTGAAATTCGTTTCGCATGTACACATCGAAGTACATGATTTAAATCATATACATACTCTTCAAAGAAATGGTAGTTAAAGGGTCTGCTAGCGGCCTTGGGATTCTGGAAACTAGTGACAAGGTGAGGACTACCTAGCGCAGAAGACAAACAGCAGAGAAAGTCGTGTAAGCTGAGCCAGCAATATGTGATAGCTATGGATATCCGAGTTCCGATGCAGCCTCGGTCGTAGGAAACAGTTGTTGGCTCCGAGCTGGTGGCTCCTTACTCCAAGCGAATGCTCTCAGGTGACACAGCATACTCCCACTAACGAATAGGACATGACATGCAGAGTAATGACAAAGATCTTCAAAGACCGTGCAGCATGCATTTGGGCTGAATCTGACAGACATTCTGAATACAGTGCTAATCCGAATCATCAAAGAGCATTGTACCCCCTACTCACTGATCTCATCAGCATGCATTTGCATATTAAAATGAGAGACACACATAGCTCAGGGATTTATTAGGTTGAGAATTGGATATATTTTATTAACTCACAATTAAGGGTTAATCACTGTAATAAATTGCCAGTTTGATATAAGAATCAGAAACCTTTCCTATGATGTTTTTGATTATGATAACTTCTATTAATGCAAATTTTAGGCTTCCAAGCAAACGAGAACAACTCTAATCAATTAAACCATTTAAATAGAACGGAACGGCTGCCAGCTTCCAGTTCTCTCTTCACGTGCTGCAGAATGTCTCAATACGACTTTAACTACTCTGGAGACTTTTCCGAGGAGGTTCGTCGCGACGGATAGCTTCGGTAGCAGCTGCGTGATGCCAACGGACACAGCGCTCGACGCAGCATTGGCGGCCAATGCCGAAGCCGGGCTCGACAATATCGACATCGCCCCGAACCAGGGCAAGCTTCTTCACCTGCTGGCCAGGGTCGTGTCCGCCAAGAACATCCTCGAAGTCGGCACCCTAGGAGGCTATTCGACTATCTAGCTCGCCAAAGCGCTCCCAGAGGGGGGCAAGGTCGTGACGCTAGAGCTCGAGCCCAATACTAGGGGCAAAAGGCAATTATTTTAGGGTATTATCAAAGAGGTGTAGTCCTTTTCCGACCGTAGCTTGTATGCTACTGCTTCGGCTAGATAAGCATTTCGAAGTATAACAGTAATTATAGTCACTCCAGGTCATACCTCAGTTTATAATCATATGCGCGGCTCAAACATTTACTAGATAGTTAATTAGGTAGGAAAGAAAATAGTGATTTCGTTATCTTTAAAGGATCTCTCTATCCAGGGCAATTACATTACGTCGCATCCGCGGGAGCGGGCCGAGGCATATGAGCTGAAATTGCGGGGAAGTTCCCAACCCCCACGCTTCTCCGGCCACCCTGACGATGATACATATTGACTATTGAGGTAGTTTAGCAACATCTAAGGAAAGCTGGAGTGCTTCTCCTTAACAGGTATCCAAGGCTTGTTGTCAATTGTGAATGTATTGGAAACCCAATTCAGCCATTCCAGACAGCTATTAAACCATCTCTCAAATCGAACCCTTGACCATGCCCATCTTCAAGAGCAGCCATCCCGATATCTCATGTAAGTCAACCGTCAATGAGTTCTCATTCAATCTCACATCACCGACTAACGTCATGAAGTTCCCGACAATGTCACAATATGGGAGTGGCTATTTGAGAAAGACTCAGATGTCTGTCCCTTGAATAAGTATCCCGAAGACCAGCTTGCCGGCTACGTGAACGCAGTCACGAAAGAGAGGCTATCATGGAAGGACGTCAAAGATGCCGCGACCAGCATCTCAAGCACGCTGGTCAAAGATTACGGACTAGTGAAAGGAGACACCGTTTCCCTGTTCAGTCGCAACACGATATGGTATCCCGTCATGTTGTTCGCCGCCATGCGCGTCGGCGGAGTGGTCTCGGGCGCATCGCCGGCTTACAATGTCGAAGAAATGACGTACGCACTGCGGACGGCAAATGCCAAATTCATCGCCACGCACCCGACGTCGATCGACGTTGCTGCTCAGGCGGCGCGCAATGTCGGCATACCGCAGAAGCACATATTCCTCCTCGAGGGCTCTCTAGATGGCTACACGACTATCGCTGAACTCATCCGACGAGGTCGAGGATACAGCAGTGCAGACCAAGTGTCGCACGCTACACTGCCTATGGACAAAAAGAATAAGGACGTCTGCGCACTCCTCAGCTTCTCGTCCGGCACGACGGGCCTGCCCAAGGCTGTAAGGCGTCCCTAACTCTTCACCAACTAGCAAGAGAACGATGACTTACTAAACACATCCAGGTCATGATCTCGCACCAGAATGTAATCGCCCAATGCGTGCAAATGCAAGCCATCACGACCCCAGACCACAAGAAAGTCCTAGGCGTGCTGCCTCTCTTCCACATAACCGGCCTCGTGCACGGGCTGCACCTCCCGCTCGTCATCAACGCTGAGGTCATGATGCTTCCCGCCTTCAGCATGAAGGCGATGCTAGACACCATCGTCGCGTACCAGATCCCCGAAATCCTCGTCGTGCCGCCCATCCTCATCCGTCTGGTGCGCGACCCGCTCGTCGCCGAATACGACCTGCGCTGCATCAAGCGCATCTCCTGCGGTGCCGCCCCCGTCTCCGCGGAGATCCTGCAGCTCCTGCAAGCGCGCTTCCCCGGCAGCGGCTTCAAGCAGGGCTACGGCATGACCGAGTCCTGCTCCTGCATCACGGCGCACCCGCCCTGGGCCTACGACTACCGCCACGCCCACAAGGTCGGCACTCTAGTGGCTAGCACTGAGGTCAAGCTGGTCGCAGAAGACGGCGCCGAGTGCGCCGTGGGCGAGCCTGGTGAGATCCTCGCCCGCGGACCGCAGGTCGTCATGGGCTATTTGGATAATGAGAAAGCTACAAGCGACACCTTTGATGTTGATGGCTTCCTGCACACCGGCGACCAGGGCTTCATCGACAAAGACGGCTTCCTCACTATCACGGACCGCATCAAGGAGCTTGTCAAGGTCAAGGGCATCGGCGTCGCGCCCGCTGAGCTCGAAGACCTCCTGCTCGGCCACGCCGCCGTCGAGGATTGCGCGGTGCTGGGCGTTGCGGACGAGCGCGCGGGCGAACGGCCCAAGGCTTTTGTCGTTCTGAAACGGGGGACTGAGGCGGGGGAGGCTATGGGGCGGGCGCTGCTGGCGCATGTCGAGAGGAATAAGGTGAGGCATAAGTGGATTAAGGAGGTGGAGTTTGTGGATGAGATTCCGAAGAGCCCCAGTGGCAAGATTCTGAGGAGGGTCTTGCGTGCGAGAAAGGGTGGTAAGGGTGTGGTGGTGGTGGCACGGGAAACACGGGCCAGGCTGTAGATTCGAGGGTTACATGATTTGCGTGACGTGTTTTTGGAAGTGGAGGTCATGAGGTGAACACTGAAGCCTTAACACGAGACAACCATAATTATCGATCAATCGAGATTCGGGCTACATCTCATATTGGATGTGCAGCCACAAGTATAATACCTTATCACAATGTTCATTGTTCAATAATGATGTAAAGAGATCGAGTTCATTATCCAAGATCGGGGTATCTAATATATCTCCTCGCACACTCCTTAGGTATGCTTTTCCATAGTGGCTATACCTCCCTTTCCATCCCATCAAGTCCACAAGACGCCTCATGACCCACCGTCCCGCCCCCCTTATTATGATTAATCATTCAATTTACAGGAGGTTTCCATTCTTGCTGCCCCTCGCAACATCAAGCGCCTTGACATTGACATTCTTCCACAAGAGCAGGCACAGCAGACAGACGGGCAGGAAAGCCGCACCGGCAATGACCATCTTGCGCTGGACGTCGCCGTAGGCGGCGTTGATGGCCTCGCGGATCGGCGAGCCGGTCGGGTACGACAGCTGCACCACGATGGAGCTGTAGATCTCGGCTGCCTGGTCCTTGGCGTCCTCGGGCAGGAACTCGTGCAGCTTCGCCGGCAGCAGGTTCGTCCACAGGGCCCCGGCAATCGCGAACCCGATCGAGGACCCGATCGAGCCGAAGAGTCCGTACAGCGCGAGGGCCACGGCGATCTCTTGGTGCGTGACTGTCGCCATGATGGCCAGTTGCGACGTCAGCGTGAAGATCTCGCTGCCGATGCCCACGAGTACTTGGCATAGCACCAGGTACCCGACGTTGGTGCCCGGGTGCCGGAAGTACACGAGCAGAGCTGTGCCGAGCGAGAAGAAGGGCACGCCGGCGATGATGGCGGGCCATTTGTATTGGCCGCTCCAGCGGATGTAACTGGTGGTTGTTGTTAGTGTGATGAATACGGATGGACGATATTTCAGATGTTGACTTACAGTCCGAGGAAGGGACCGACAAAGGCCGAGGTCAGCGAGAAAGCATTCAGGATGTAACCACTGGTCGTGATGCTTTGTTCGTTGACAACCTGGAGGTAGGACTGGTAGTAGGCATCCCAGCAGCTGGATCGCAAAGCAAAGTTAGCCTCCTGACTTGCCCCGCGGGTATGACGACGACGACGTCGTCCAAAAAACTTGACTTACAAGACAGAGATGTACATGAAGCCGTAGAGTCCGCAGGCGCCCAAAATCGTAGGGTCCTTGAGGAACTTGAAGGGGAAGTACTGGACTGGGGCTAGGTATTTCTCCCATAGCACGAATGCAGCCAATAGCACAATCCCGAGAACAATCATCGCGATAATATATCCGGTCGCCCATCCGTTAGGGGCGTACGCGTCCAGTGAGAATGGGAGGAGCAGCAAACTGAAGCCGAAGATGGTCAGAAGCATGCCGACAACTGCAAACAACACCATGTCAGTCTCTTCGGGCTACTTGCTAGACGCATCATCAGGGAAGGGAGCAAGCGAACAAACTTACCATCGAATTCGACAACGTAGTGTTTCACAGACTCCCAGGCGGTGCGGTCACTGACGCGAGGCACCATGGCGCCCGTCCTAAGCGCCTTCCTCTTGCTCCAGATAAACATAAGAGCGACAGGGACCGTAGCAGCAGCCAGGAGGATGATGAAAGCTCCGAAAGCCCAGCGGAAGTTGGAGTTGGTGTAGAACAGATCGGCGATCTTGGAGCCGGCGAAAACGGTCGCAATCGTGGGCGTGCTGTTGATGCCGAATAGGAGCAGCCGATTCTGCAGTGTGGAAATATCGGCCAGCATGATCTGAATCACGTATCCCATACCGATGTGCCCAGCCCAGTAGATGGTGTGGGCAGCCGCGTATGTCTCGACGTTCTGAGATACTGCCTTTAGGACCAGACCTAGGATAGTGAGGGCGACCATGACGATGAAGCCTTCGCACCGACCCCAGATGTCGATGACTTTGGCGATGGGGAGTGCAATAACACCGCCCACGATAGTCGCAATGATGGAAGTAGTGGCGAGCAATCCATGTTGGCTGAAGGATGATGTGATGTAGGGGATCAGACTCGCTTGGACGACACTCAATAAGGCATCGATGAAAGTCACTAGATAGAGCCTTGAGAGATGTCAGCAGATTATTCCTTTTCCATCGGATAGGGGCATTATAGCCAAGGGGTATGCTTTGGACTATTACTTACAGGATGAACATGATAATGAGCACCTTCCGTGACCAGACAGAGACGAGGGCCTCCACTTGTCTGACACCCTCCTGCTTATGCTCCGATTCGCCGTCTTTCTCTGCGCCATCTCCTACTTCCTGGACTTGAGAAACGCCAACGGGGTGCTTTTCGACGTCCCCATCGCGGCTCGTGGGCTGCGATACAGCAACACCCTGGTCGGCCATTGTGAATCCAATGAGGGCTTTTTGATGTCCACTTGGCGAGCTCGGTTGGCGGGCTCTTGCCTTCGAGGGATGGGTAGTGAGTACTGAACTAGGATTCTGTGATAATGGAGAGGACGGGGATGTCCCTTGCCAGCTTTGACAGGAGATCACCCTTGGCTATTTAAGCATCAGAGAGGGTGCCGCCCCCCGGGTCTGGGAACTGCACGTCAAACCGTGGGAGGGTCCCTATGCAGTAGCCAGTCCTAGATCTGCAGCATCTGGACTATGCCAGCCCGTCAGCAGCACGTCCCCAGGCAAAACGCTGCTGCAGGTCTAGAACCAAAGGCCCCATCTGCACTCTGCCCTAGATTGGTGGGAAGCTGCGCGAACGAGCGAGGTCAGACACATATGTGCAATGGACTGGCTGCGCGGGCCGCTCCCCTAAACCGAATAGGGTCGCATGTCCGCAACGTGACCCGTCGCCCGTGGGAATTTCCTGTCGAATCATTCTTATCAGATCGTACCATTGCCAAGGCGTAGTCGGGAAGCGGAATGGTGGTTACAGTAGCGTTGCGTCCGGCCAAGCCGCTCTTCCTTGGCCTCCCAATAGGTTGGAATCCTTCCTTCACTTGCTCCACCTCCATCAGCTACTGGCTCTAATCAGATCCGAGAACCCGTCTGTGCCCGTGCCCGAATCTTATCAGATCCGCAACCGAGCAACTACGCAGCGAGTCCGATGTCGGGATCGTTCAATGAAAAAATTAGCTAAAGCACGAATAGACTGCGGAGCGTTATTGGTTGTCTGTCGGAGCTTGGTTTCTTGATGCTAGTTCTGTGAACTTACCTACCTACTCTGACTGTATTGGAAGCGTGGACGAGGGATCGAAATCATGCAAGAAGCTAGAAAGACCTAGACTACTACGACTGCAGTAATTATTGCAAATCGCACGATTGAATCTCTTTTCGGGACGGAAGAAAAGGCCTCCAGGGCCAGAGCTCTTACTCTCGTCGCTTGCCTAGCCCAGCGACTGCACCTACCAACACGAATCCTGTCACATTGTTGAAGCGTGCTCGGCAGAAATTTTCAACAGTTCTGGATGCTAGCTCCACACTCAACAACGACAGTCTGGCTATATGCTAAGAAAATTTCATCCCCGTCCCGAGCCCGACGGTTTGGTCGAGCTTTCACGCTAGAGGTGTCCTCGAGTCCCACTGGGCACGGCTCGCCAGCCTGGGCCCGCGCGTTGACGGCTCCCAAACCTGCTTTTGCACTTTCTGACTGGGTCGGAGATATACTTAGGACTAACTAACCTCGGTAGCATAATGAGGGGGCGCCGCCGGAAAATGTGCTCTAGGTGGCCCTGCTCCTACTAGTTCCTAGGCGAAAGAGCTAGAGGATGGCAACTACCACTCAAAGTAGTAAAGAGCTTGCCTACTGTGGCTCGGTATGGTCCGAACGTGTTGGCCTGGCCGGTTCTGGGATCGGCAACGCCTAATTGATCAGGGCAAGGGTGGGAGGAAAAGGATTTATGCGTGGTCACGCACGCGGGTTCAGCTTGACTCGCTTGGTGGCTTGGTTTTGGCTATTTGGTCTAGGTACTGGAGAATTTGCTTTGTCTTGGATGGGATGTTGGATTCTAGTGAGGTGAGTGTTTAGTATACTGAGCAAACGGCACGCTTCTACACATCCTGACAGATCTCGAAGGTATTTTCTATATCGTATATAGTTTACTAGAGCTTCACTTTAAGTTGTGAACTCGAAAAGTTACCAAGAATGCTTGTCACTGGTGTTTTAACTATCTTCTTAGTGGAAGTCAAGCTAATAGAGATGTGGCCAAGTAAATCATCATGACTTTGCCGAGTACGAAAATCATTTTCATTATTAGCGTGCAAAGCTAGGTTACAGTTGTCCAATGATATGGAAATAATGCGTACCTGGGTAGATCATGGGTAGAATACTTGTTGAACTTGGAGGAATTACTCCTTTCAACTTCACAGCTGCAACTTCCTTACCAACTAACTTATACTGTCTAGCTCTTGGGATGAACACGGAGTTGAACCTATGCTCTTTTGATAACCCGTCACTTTTTGTTTTGCGAAAATGGCTAGCGGGTGTCCATCGAGTCGATCATTGTTGACAATGGGAATCCATCATCTTACACTGTGTATACTGAATACGTTGCTGAACACACAAGATAATTGGTACTCCGAGTCCAAATTGCCTTTAGCGGTGCGACGTCGCGTCAATAAGTAGTAAAGCTAAGCAAATACTAGTTCTATTAAAGTGTTCGCCAAGTCTATTGTCTTAACGCTACCACTGTAACGATATAGCTAGCATGCCTATAAAGTGGTGTTTCAACCAGCAGCGCAATGTATGCCTCACCCTCACCCCTCTACGGAAGACGGAGGAAGATAGGCAGCAGCTTCTCGTAATTGGGCGTGCCCAGTCCCGTAACAGGATCCCAGCCCGGAGTGGCGTTGAACCCACCAGTACCGCAACCCGGGTTATCTCCGATCGTGATATCGTTGAAAGCTTGTGGGTGCTTGTACAAGGTGGGATTCAAGAAGCCGATGGGGCCCTTGCCGATGGCGATGCGCTCTTCGTTGAGCAGGTTCACGATGCCGGCGAAGATCGGGGCGCTTGCGCTGGTGCCGCCTACGCCCATCGTCGTGCCGTTCCAGATTGTCGCCACGTTCAAGCCGATGGCTGCGACGTCGGGGAACCCGCGTGCCTTGCCCGTGTCGTTGTAGACGTTGGGGCCGTAGTTGGGCGCGTGGTTCTTCATGAACTTCTTGACGGCCGAGGCTTGGTAGGAGGGCACCGCGAATATGTTGGAGAAGCCGCCGCCCGAGTAGTATGCGTTGGCCGGGCCGCTGCCAGGCACTGAGACGGCGCGCTCTCCGCTGTCGGTGTCGTTGCCGAGGAGGGTGGTTGCGCCAACTAACAGAGGGACGTCAGTACTCTAGATCTCCTAGATACGCAAAGTATATGCTTAGCTTACCGGCAGTGATGTAGGGGCAGTTGACGGGGAAGGACGGCGAGTATCGCGTTCCATTATTGTCGACGAACAGGTTGTCCGCGTTAAGGCACGAATTAGGATAGCCAGCATTATACCTATTCGCAACTCCAGAATCCCCGCTTGCATAGATAACGCTCACACCTTGGAGTCCAAGCTTCATCCATTCGTGGCATTGTCGAACTTGGTAGAACTCTGGCAGAGCACCCTGCATGGCTTTGTCAGAACTGGCTTCACTTATCGCTGGATTGTGATACCTACTTCTATCTGCCCGTAGCTCACAGAGATCACGTTGGATTTGGGCGCACCGCCACATTGTAACGGCCCTTGGTATCCTAGCTCGTTGTCGTTCGGGTCAGGGTACGCCGGGTCTTTACCATGTTAGTCGCTGATTGCCCTCTAAACCGAGCATAGGGACATATACTCACCAACATATGGCTGATCGCCACCTTCGTAAGTGCAATAGCTCTCGTCGAGGGCGTCAAGGAATATGTTAAAAGTGCCGACACTATCGACGTTGATGCCGTCACCGACCTGGTAGTAGCGAACCTGCTGGGGGTGGACGATAGCGTATGCAGCCTGGACATCTAGAGCGGCTTCGACACCCGACCCCTGCGAGATGGTCGTGAGGTTGGCGGTTAAGCCTCCGTCAATAGCGACAAACTCCGGTTTCGTGTCGGCGGGGATCTCGGGCTTGGTGAAGTTCTTGAAGTAGATGGGCAGATCAGGCTCGTACAGGTAGTCGGCCCATTCGGCTATACCGATCTTGTTGCTGGCATCGGCCGTCTTGCCCTCGGGGAATTTGTACAGCTTGCGCAAGCATTCGACAGTGATGAGCTGTCCGCAGGGCAAAGAACCAAGTGATGCGCCTTGTGGGATCCTTGCCAGGTTTTCGCGCCCGTGGTTGGTGTTGGCAACAGGCTTGAGGCCGTCTAGCTGCACGGTGGGCATGACAAAGTCGACGTGCTTCTGGACATGTTTTGGAAGGCTGTAAGCATCGACAGCGAGGCGAAGACCGCCATCCTCGACATGTTGATAGTGCCAATACTCGGTCGCGAATAGGGTTTCTGCTTCTTTGACAGTGCCGTCAAACTGCACCCAATTGTGGCCTGCAATTGATCAGTAAGATTAACATTGATGCTCTGGCTTGGATAAAACCATTACACACCTTTGGAAAGCGATATGCGGTTCCGATTGATACCTGCATCCTCTAGCCAATTCACGACTGCGTCCTTTGATTCGGGAGATGGCGCAAAGGTGTTGGCCACTTTCTCAGCTGACCAATGCTTGCCTATAGTCCCCCAACTAGATTAGCGCTGGACCCTCAAGCGATGCATGTTCGGAAAGCCATAGGGTTTCGACTCGGCATACCAAAGTTTGGTGAATCAGGGCTGTGAAATGTTAGTCAATGGCCATCTCCTGGTTGTACTGTGTGACGATACTCACTCAGCGACATCGAAGACATATTTCTCCGCGTTTTCTAGGTTGCGCTGGCGAAGGCCAATGCGAATTGGCAGCACCTGACTCGGGGTAGCCCGGTCGCGCTTCTGCCAAAGATGCGGCGTGCCATCACGCTTCTCGTGCAGCACGTGGCCGTTCGACGACGGCGCTGCTGAAGATGGTATAGCACAGCACGCAAGCGCTGCTATTAAGGTTGGAACGTGCATCTTGGGGGGACACAAGTGGGAGAAGCCAAGGACAGCCAAGGGAGCAACCAAGATCTTAGTGCCGGGAAGCAGAAAGCTTGTTTATATAGTGGCCTGCTGTTGGACCCTGCAGGACCCTCCTATGCTCCTATGCGTATTGTCCACGTGAGCCACCTTCGACGCGACTCTTTCTCGTTCTTGATGGCTTTCTGACTAGAAGACGAGGCGAGGTCTTTGAGAGCTAAGCTGTCGACCTTCCTAATGAAGCGAAATCAAATCATAGAATGACGTATAAGTTCGGGATTTTTAGTAGGCGTGCTCGATCTAACGTAAGATTGCGGGGGTCAGATATGGAATGGATACCGAGTGCGGCCCTATCATACAGTAGTTCCCTCGGGTGGCTGGGCTGGTTCTTCTTCGCACAGGCAGGCCTGATCTCCAAAAGACGATCAGAGACAATGTCTCTAATGTGTATTTAGGGAGGCGAGCGGCAACGGCAGTTCTCCTGCCAAACACCAAGAATGTAGCGGGTAAACATCAAGAAGTGGTTGTATTGGGAGAGAATATAGTGTGTGTGGCTTGTTATTACTTGTAACTGCCCCGTCCACCTGCGCGGTTTATAGAATGGGACCACCTTCTCTCGAGCTCTTGTTCCTGCGCTCGCCTGCCTGCCTGCCTCATGCATCATCCTATAGTAGCTGTCAGCTCACTTCCGGGATAGGATGGTCGGTGTAGCTTGATGTATATTGCATGCTGTTCATTGGTCAATCAACAGCATCAATGCGCGATCTGCAGAAAGAACCCTGAGCTAGCTACCACAGGAAGCTAGGCCAAATAGCACAGACGTCGAACCCCTGTAGTACTACGACTACGAATACCTGGTGTTGACCACGGTCGGCGCAAAGACGAACAAACGGAAAGATCAAGGGCTCTGCGATTGTACGTTGGTTTATTGCATATAGTCTGCATGCACCTTCCTTTACAATGTTCGTTTGTTTCAGCTCATTGCGAGTTCAATGGGACGGCCTACACTATAGCTGAGGGCAATTAATTCCTCAATATGCACGACGGACGTCGCTGGTCGTATGTCTCAGATCACCCGAGCGTCGCACAGTCGTGTTAGTCGTATCCGAAGCTTACCCTTGTCATAGGTACTTTAGGTAGCTGGAGGCAGATTTGGTAAGTAAACAAAGGAACGCATGCGTACGAGTAGCCGTCCCGGTAAGCGCCGGCACTCTCGGGTCAGATACGCTCATGGCTGATGTGTGCTCTACTCCGTAAACTATAACTCCGGCTTACGGTGCAGCTGAAAACAGCGAACGTGAAGTGGCGGGATGACGCTGATGTCGTGACCACTTCCTTGGTCCTACATAATAGGCTACTGCGTGCTACTAGTTCATTACCAAGATAGCAAGACCAAAGGAGGGAACAGAGCTAATCGGTATGCTTTTACGCATTGAGGTGTCGGATTTCCTGACAGAGTCGTCCTCGATTACTACTCCGCGACTTGGGAGCTAGGGCATACTGTGATCTCAATGGACGGACTTGCAACAAAAGACACTGTTTAAAATTCGATTGACGCTGAGTCTTTGCCAGACTAAGACCGAAGGTCTCTTGGTTGTATTGCATATTCTTACAAGAATAACCATTGTCTACGAGGTTGATTGCTCTATGCCTCAGCTTTGTTAAAACAAGAATGCATAGAAGATTGCGTGAAAGAATTCAATGATAATGCCTTGTGTGCCAAATCTTGAATGATAGCTAGCTACTAACATGAATTGAAGTATAAAACATCAGGCAGCGAAACCAGGTGCTTGAGAATGGAAACACAGAGCAACTGCGCATCACACCGACTTACACAAGTCCCATTCAGCATCCTATTCAAATCCCATTTCAAAAATTTCAACAACTGCAACAACTAACGAATAACAAACAAGCAATCATGTGTTCAGGAACGATTATCTACCACCTCTGCTCCATTTGCGGCGCAGTCACCCGCCAAGAGTGGAGGGTCTCGAGATATTGCGACTCGGAAAAGAGCGGCGGGCGATGTGTCGGACGGAATCAGTCTTCGTCGTCGAGCCCCCGGGACGGCAACTGCGGGATGCATTGACACAGGTAATCAGATAGATAGAACGCTTCTTGGAATGCATGATGCGTTGTTTTCGTTGAGTAGTATTATAACAAACGGTATTGTCGGTCGGCAATACCAACTATTTGATTTCGCTTCGTCTTTGTTCGTATAGTAGTTAATAGAAAGTTGTTTGAAACAAGAAGAAAACAAGGGTCTTGTTTGCGAGATGTAAATTGCGTCGTAGAAGCATAAATATCGCGGTAATCCGGTGCTTGTGAATAGAGAGAAAACAACAGCAATCGCACATCATGATCACAACTACATACAAGTCTAAATCCTAAGCAAACTATTCGGAAAAACAAAACCCTTATCAAACATCCTCCCAAAAAAAAACCCAACAGCAATCATGTGTTACGGAACTATGGTCTACCACGCCTGTACGAGGTGCGGCAAAATTGTCAGGCAGCATTGGCAATTCGTTCGAGTCTGTGAAAAGGCCCAAGCCGGCGAGGGATGTGATGGAGCGAATAATTCCATGTCGGAAACTATTCGAGACTCAAATTGCGGCTGTCATTAAGCAGAAAGAGAAAGCGTCCATCCCGGAACCATGCTTACTAGTTGAGCATTAGTTACCTATCTACTTACTTACTTACTTGTAGTTTAGATACATAATAGCAACAATGGCATTGATGTAAAGATAAAGAGGAGCATGAATACTATTGTAGAATATGTGCTAATTCGCGAAGACTAACGAGCACCCTACTTCTTTTCATACCTACCTAGCTCGAGTAATGAAATATCAACTAACCTTGTATTGTTTTCTTTGACTATTTGGAAGTAGACTCTACCTAGGTAACGGATCGTATAACATCTATCATCCAGACACACATCAAGGATAGGCTCGATTACATGCTCCCTTTGCCTATTGTGACCACAACTGTGATGTGTTTGACTAAGTAGATATTCCGAAGAGATGTCCTTTTATTCATGGAGGCCACCCTGACCCTCGACTAGGGAGAGCCGACGAGCTTGTGAACTTGGGCTCACAGAAAACTCCCTCGCATAGACACATCCAAGAAAGGCACAGCGTATTACTGAAGCAATATGACTTTGCTCATATCTACTGACTTGCTCTTATGAAAATAAAACACGAAATATAATCCCTAGGTAGAAGTTCAGTTTTCTAGTCCATATAGTTTAACGCGTTCCATTGCTGAACGAATCCTGTTCCTTATGTATTACACAAACGCATGATCATTACTCATCAACAAGGCAGCCACCCATCCCCAAACAATACCTAATCATCCAGCCCCATCCTCTATATATATTCAACTCTAATCAATATTCCCCACCTCATCGCCAGCGGTCGTCAAACCAGGATTCCAAGCCGGTCTCTGCGGATCCTGCAACCGCGCCAGCTCCAACAACAAGCGATACATATAAATCACGTAATCGACCTCGCGGAAGGCTTTCTTGAACCACTCGCGGCCCTGGTCGGCAATCTCCTTCGCCTGCTTCTGGCCGCCGGGCGTCGAGGTCAGGTAGAGGACGAGCTCGGGGAGCTCCTCGAGGCTCTGGCTGACGGGGATGTAGTGGACCCAGGGCACAAGGCGGTCGTCGTGCCACTCGCGCACCAGCGTCTGCTTCAGCGGGGCCGACTTGGACGCCAGCAGCTTGTAGTAGCGCCCGCTGATGCCGTTGCCGTCGAGGTCGAAGACCAGTTTCGACTGGAAGGGGCGGCTGCCGCTCGCCCACGGCTTGCGCTTGAAGTACTGCTTCTGCTCGCGGCAGGCTTTGGCGTCGCATTGCAGCACGTTGGCGAACACGACGTCGTAGAGCCGGCTGTTGAGGAACCACGATTGTACCTTGGTGAGGACGCCGTCCTTTTGCTGCAGGTAGTATAATGGTCGCTGTGTCAGGTGCTGCGCGAGCTCGACGAATCTCTGGCGGTGTAGGTTGTGCCACTCTATGGCATGGCTGTGGCCGCCGGTGGTCGAGCCGGCCCAGTACAGGTTGTTTCGCTTCTTGTTCCAATCGACGTCTTCGTCTGCGTGATAGGCGAATCGGTCCTCCACCACGTATGCTGAGCTGGGATACAGTATATCCCCCATGGTGGACGGCGCACCGGTAGAGAGTGCCGGTACCAGGCCCTCGACCAAGCGCAAGGATTCGGGGGCCAAGAGCAAGCCGTGTAACCTGCTGTATTCGGGATGTTCACACAGGTTCATGGACGACTTCAGATCCGTCACAAAAGGCAGACCATAGGTGTCAATCGGAGGGCCATGCCGGGGGGCTGTTTTGCTTTTTTGATCAGGGCAATGCTTCGTCAATTGATCCCAGACTCGCATGCCGCCCATATCCGTTATGTTTGGTCTGCTCATCTCGTGAGCAGAGGGTGGGAAGAGGACACTGGGCTCGTCAAGATGGTTGAGGAGTAGTTTCAAATTGAACGGCCGAGGGATCTGACTGGTTATCTTATCGAAAAACTCGGCGTTATTTCTGTCGTTCTCACGCCCATGGTGGTTGCACTCTGTCTTGGCTGGCTGGCCGGACATTGAGCAACTCCACAGCTCATGGTCTGGCAGATCAAAGACTTGGGTCATCATATCGGAAATCTCCTGGCCGCTCAGTCTGAGGAAAGGCTTGATGCCCTCGGCAATGGTATCAAACTCATCGATGACGGGGGACTGATGCGACAAGGCAAAGCCGAACCACTCCTCGAAACCAGGTGGTGGCTCGAGTCCGTACCGGCGCTTGTATTCGGAACTAGCAGCAAAGTAGGTCCCTGACTGTTTGAGAAGCATGCTTTCGAATTTGTTATGGTGCTCGCCAATCAGCATCCTCACAGTGTGGTTTCCAGAGTCCAATACTGCCAACGCCTGTGCACTCCAAATGGCATTCACGTTTGCTAGATAGGTAAGCAGAGGTAGGAGACCCAAAACCCAGAGTTTCGACTTCGCCGCAGCTGGCTTCGGCAGCAAGGCGATGATGACGCCGAGGGATGATTGGGACGCCACCACGGTCATGATCGCGCGGATTTCCAATTGCTGGGAGAACGGGTTCTGGCTGGCGGTGAGGCTGAAGGTGCCAGCTACGGCTGCAACGACCCATGAGGTATGCTGTGCCTTTAAAACCTGTGAGCATGATTTGCCGGAAACTCCAATGTGAGTGGAACATACCAATTGTGCTGTGAAATACCACGTGCAGGCCTTCACCGAGGCCAAGACTACGGTGTCTAGAATGTTGACTCTGGGGACGCCGATGACGTACGATTCTCTGCCAAGCACGATGGCCAACAGGAGAGCTATACGTAGCGAGAGAGGCCAGATGGCGGTCTTGATATCGAAGGCCCGCGGCCACCGCAGCCACCGCAGCCACCGACTCGAGTGGGGCGTGAACAGAGCATAAGCGACGAATGTAGCAACGAGGGGAATCAGCGACAGCACGTATGCGAGAGGATCCCATTCGGACAGTACGGCAATAGAAAAGACGGCAGTCATAGAAACGGCGAGAATGTCACGTTGAGAAAGTAGGGCTAGGCATAGCGCCACGGCCGGCTACAGCGTGTTAGACTCTTTGCGTGTGTGTTGATACTGGTGGCCAGGTCATACCAGTAGGCTGGCCAACTTACGAATAGGATATCAGTGCCCACTTCGGCTCTGAAGACACTGCTGACAGTGATAGCGATGGCTACGAGTGAGACGGAGATAATGGATGGTCTAAAGCAGGGCTCTGCCACTGGGGTGTCATTCACCGGCGGCAGTCGTTTGTCGTCGGCGTCGACGGGAAATCGACTACGGCGACGTCGCTGGAGCAGCTCGAAAAGAGGGGGCAACAGTACCCAGCACAGGAGCTCCGAGGTCAGCTCGGAGGACCGCCGCGTAGAGGAGAGATGGCAAGCCAGTGCGCCGCTCAGCAAGGCCGCAGCGGCTGCGAAGGCGGCGGAGTCCAGCAGCCCACGGTCGACGACTGACGATATCGATGGCTGCGACATGATGGCGAGAGAAGACGATGTGTGACAGTGAAATGACGCATCTTTGAGATGTTTCCTAGCGGCATAAGGTATTTGTACGGCCGCGACGGTCTTTTTGCTTTTTCATTCTGCAGTGGGAAGTGGGAAGAAAGTCTATCTCGAAATGCGGCAACATGCAGGCTGGGCGGTGCTTTGCCCACCTACGCGTACTCCTGTTCCTGATCGTGCCGATTCTCGAGGACAAGGTACAACCGTCGCGGGGACAGGAAATAAAGGAGGAAGATCAAAGTAGGTGAAAATGTACAGGGTGAAATAGCAATAAATACAATTATACAATTTGCATGCAAGAGACCTCTCCCAAGTATAAAGACTATAATGCAGCTATCTATCTCCAAACTATCTTTAATATCTTGTCATGTCTCATGGATCTTCAATCTATCCAGCGATTAGCAGGTAATAGTAGCGTGGGATCGCGTACTAGGTGACACATGCAGCAAGGCGAGAGGGGTTCAGCTAGGTAAGTAATTTAAGTGGACTCGTAAGCGAGAAGCAGCTGGACAACGAACCTACTAGTCTCAGGGCTATTGCTCAAGGTACATGCATATCCACCACCCCTAAGGTGTGTGATCATGTACCCCAGCCCCTTAGACTCCCGCTAGCTGCCAATAAAAGCTGTCCGTCAGCGAATGGCACAGCTGAATCTCGCTGATCCTCGGTCGGTCATCTTGAATGCGCCACGGAGCCAAGCGCCCCCTTACAGCACCTCGTAGCCCCTTACAGCGGTCCCGAATACCACGTGTTGTCTCAATACAGGTTTTTGCACAAGTTATCTGTTGCGATGCATTGTTTGAAAAGCAGTCAGCTAAGTCCATTATCTCATGTCTGACACTAGTCGGTGGTCAAATCTTGCTCAATGTTCCTAAGTCCTTGTGACATACTAGAAATAAATATCAATAGTATTGCTCCGCTGAAGAACCAGTGCAACGCTTGTACGCCACCGCAGCGTGGGGAGGCGTGGTTCGCATGTTGCAACGGCTTGAGCGGCACGTGTTTCATCAGCCATGCGCATTTCAACACCTATTGAGCTAAACTTGCCTATATTCTCCCTTAAAGATGGAAAGACATATTTCGGGTTGTAAGCATACGCAATCTAGATACATACATTAAACGAAACTTAAAAATTCCACCATTTAGCCAGCTTGGCCAATCTACGTTAGTGACAGTAATGTAACCGCAAAAAGGTAATTAGGTTAGGTCGCATCACCGCAGTCCCGGTTGCCGACCATTACCACCCTCCCTTCATCCCGTGTGAAGCTTGCAATCGCATCAAAAACGGTTCACGTGATAAGCCGACTGCTACCTCATCTAAAGAGGTAGGTTAGGTAGTATCACTCATCTTTTGTGTTGTGATAGTTATTAAGCGAGTAAAATGCAATGAGGTGATTATTATTGATATGAGTGAGACTAGGTAGTAGCTATGAATTGAGTCTATAGTAAGGTATGCCATTATATCACTATACCGGCAGATGATGTGCTGCGAGGGACCATGACAACCGATTTCGACGATGGGCTATTCAATTCACCTATGCCCCCCTCCCCCCTAATTCACCACCCTGATCCGGGTATCTTATGCTAAACAAAACCAGTTGACATAGTAGATAAATCCATGTTGTAATACAGTGATCGACCAAACCGCCACAAGCCTCCCTTTCTCTTACTTATCTACCGCGCCAGTCCCACACTCGGCCTGCGCCCTACAATCGTCTCCAACTGCAGCAGATCAATGGCATACTCGGGCTCGCCCTCCAGCGTCTCCCGCACAAAGTCGATAGCCGTCATGGTCGCCGACTTGGACGAGTGGTTGTCCTCGCCGGACGCGGGCGTGTTGACGAGGAGCTCGACGTTGGGGTCCGCGCCGTGCGCCAGCAGCGACTTGATGGCCGCGACCCAGCGCTCGCGGTTCAGCATCAGCCGCTTGCTCGCGTACGTCTCCATCAGGTGCGTCATGGTGGCGCTGCCGCGCTGGAAGTAGTGGCGGCCGGCCTTGAGCGCGCGGATCCATACCTGGTTGTCGTCGGCCGGCTTGGCCCCCGCCGCGTACAGCACCTCGAGCAGCTTGGTGTCGGGCATGTCGTGGTGGAAGTCGAGGTAGTCGCCGCTGAGGCTCACGCACGCGCTGAACCCGTCGCCCTTGGGGCTCACCACGTACACGAGCAGCTCCTGCGCCTTGCGCCGCCGCGCCTCAGAGTCCAGCTGCGCAAGCTTGTGCTGCACGTACTTGACCAGGTTGGCCTGCACCACGAGCGCGAGGAAGTCCTTGCGCTTCGGCGACTTGCCCGCTTCCATCGGCTCGAAGCCCGCCCAGTGCTTCCGCAGCAGCCCGGGGAGCTTCCGCTCGTACCAGTCCGGGTCCTCGACCAGGGGCTTGTGGTTGTTCAGCGCCGTCTTCCACGAGCGCTGGTTTGACTCGTCGAGCTCGTCGAGCAGCTGCACGTACATCTCGATGTTCTTCGTCTCGGCGTCGATCCTCTCGGCGTAGCGCAGCGCATTCGCCACGATCAGCCAGGCGTCGGGTCGGAACCGGACGTTGGGCCACGTGAGGACAGGCGGTTGCATGGTCTCGAAGGATTTCAGATGTCGGACACAGCCGCTGAGTAACGACAGGTCCAGGTCGACGTCGTCCATTTGATGGATGTTGGGTAAATGCTCCCAGATGTCTCTGCGCGCCACCCACTCTTTGGTAGTCTGGTGATTGAAGACCACGCGGCGAGCCGTCTCGGGAGTGTCCGAGGTTGATCTCGATTCGGCCTCTAGCAGTCCGACACAGCATACCCGGAGGCGGCGTTGCATTTGATCGGTCAGTTGGTGAAGTGTCGACTTACTGAATGGCCTGGCCGTGTCCTGGTGTACCTTCAGCTCATTGCGGTACGGGTCTAGGTATCCTTGCTCGGCGAAAGCTAGGGTGATGATGTTAGGCGGCTGTTG
This sequence comes from Astrocystis sublimbata, assembly GCA_022453515.1. NCBI lineage: Eukaryota > Fungi > Ascomycota > Sordariomycetes > Xylariales > Xylariaceae > Astrocystis > Astrocystis sublimbata. The sequence continues at coordinate 72,441 of JAJNNY010000060.1, read as the reverse complement.
AGCCCTCAAGGCCAAGTGGAAGATGCGACAAGCGTCGTTCTGGTCTTCAGGTTTGAGATTCTCGATCATACGCATGTACAGCCCGTCCGTGCCGCCGAGTCGAGCGGGTAAGGAATCCAACGTAGATCGCAAGGTGCGAAGACTGCCATCGATGACCATGTCGAGAGCCAGTCGTGCCCATAGTATGTCGCCTCGACTTTTCTGCGCCAGTTCGGCGCACAGGTTCGTCGTGTCCGGGAGACCTGGTGCTTCATCCTCCAGCCGTCCGCCTATGTATTCGGCAATGGCCTTTTCGGTATGCTCCTGCAGTCGGATTCTGGGGTATTCCGAAAAGGCCTCTTCAAATTCAGGAAGCTCACGAGAGCTAACGATAAACTTGATGATGTCCTTGTTCGCCATACTGCTGATCAGTTTCGCTATCTCGGTGTGAGAATCCGACCGCCACTTGCTGCGTCCCCACGACACGTCGCCTTCTTCGTTATCGTACTGGACCTCGATGTCACTCGCCTCATAGTGGTCCTTTCGCTCCATTATACGGTATTCATCGATACCGTCGATGAAGATCACCATGCGCAACCGTTCGGACATGTGTGCAAATAAAGCATAAAAGGCCTGGTTGAGGTTGGTCGTGCTTGTGAACTGGACCGGTGGCGGCCACGGGCAGTCGAAGAAACTCGGAAAAGCGACTTTGATCAAATCCCGTCTCATCGATAGGATTTGATATAAAGTGCTTCGGAGGAAACCTTCATACGTCTTTTGTATGCGGTTGCCGCCCTCGAACATGAAGAAGCGCGCCATGATCAAGTCGCCGCCGGTAGCCCAGCCCTGGAGCAGCTCCTTCTTCATGGCCTCCGATTTCCATGCATACTTCATTAGTGTTGATTTGCCAGATCCTGCATTCCCACTGATCCAGAGAATTGGATCTTTAGACGACAGGAATGATGTGAATGGAGAGACCTTGGGCGACATGATCCATTCGCATGTTTGACCGTAAGCTGGGTCGATTCGCGCCTCTCGCTCCATCATAGTATCGAAATGTAGCGCGTTGAGGATGTCTAGTGAACCAGGTTAGCCCGTGAATTACTTACAGATGATGATTCGGGTATGTGCAGTTAGCAGGTGCGGGCATACCTTGGTTTCGACGCTCTTGCGCTTCCATTTCTGCCTGAGAGGGCCCAGATGTGATCTTCTTGATTTGTGAGATGAGTCTTAGATACCCCGGGTCTTCCCGGCTCTTGTATCGAGCCATATCAAGATGGTTCGTTGGTAAATCATCCTTCGTCACATTGAAGTTCTCGTAAGTGACCGAGTCCTTTGGCACCATGCTGAGGATCGGTCCATCACCTGTGTCCCCATTGTGAGAGCCGTGCATCGCGATTGCTGCGCTGATTTCTGTCGGCTTGGTTTCTCTCATACACACGACCTTGATGTCTCGCGAAACCAGCAGGAACGTGCTGTGTTGATGTTCGAGAAGCGTGTTACTGTCGCGCAGGCTGCGTAAGAGCGATAACGGAGGTATCGTGGGTGCGAGAACCGCCGTCGCCGCGACACACTCTCCCAAGCTCTTCTTCCCAGAGCGCACATGAGGAGTTCCCAAGAATATGCATCCAATTGTACGTGGGTAGACATTGCCGAGCTCGGCATGAGAACCGTATATTCGCGAAAGAGCCGCTATGACCAATGCCTCTTTTACCAAAAGCCCTCCCAATCCTTGGCCAATGAAGATGATGGGACGTTTGGTTCCTGCGCGGACGCGCGAAATATCGCCAAGCAGGTTCTCGGCCTGTCCGGCGAATGTGTCACTAGATGATAGTGTACTGGACCAACCCCATGAGATGATTCGCGCATTGGGTATGTCCTGCATGATCAGGTCGCGGATCCAGCACACATCCCCCTTGGTGTAGCTGCCCAAGCGAGACCCGAAAAGGCCATGCACGAAGACAATGTCGATGCCCTCCTCGCCGGAGGGAATTCCATCATGGACGATACATGGCCCTTTCCCATCACTGCTATGCAGTACCCTCTCCCGGGAGCTACGTGCTGTGCTAGGAGCGCGGCCAACCCGGTCTAGGCGCGGCGGGCCCGGCTGTAGCTCCCGTGGTTCACGACTGCTCGCTCGAGTAAGGCGAGCAAGCGTCTCCCTGATCTTCTGCATGGCTCATTGTCGAACGTTTCGATATACTATCTCTTCGTGGAGGGGAACAACAAAGTGTAGCAACACACTTGGCTTGGTTATGACGACAGATCGGTGGGTGAAGATGCGCCGGGGCCATCGCATTACCTATATCTCATTGCTCCTGCGAAAGGGAAAGAAAAAAGTTCTGCGGTGGGTTGATCTGTCACTCGCCCTGGCATGAGAGCTCACTCCGACATGGGCCGGACGGGGAATCGTTGCAGCAGCACATCGTGCTGACATGGCAGACATGGCAATAACCCCGGCCCATTTCAATGGGGACTCTTGAAAAACAGCAGGGTTGAAGAAATGACTGACCGCGGCACTACCAATAGTTCCCTACATGCGGTATTCATTAAATGAGTAAATGCTCGCCCGAGTGGCCTCCAATTGATGATCCCGCCGCACTTGCTGGAGCGACTATCAGCCAACCTCAATATGTGACCATCGGACGACGACCAGAAGCGGCCCTCGTTTATTTGCCTTACGTCACTGGAATTCAGGTTGATTGATCGCGCTTGTCAGTCAGCTTGCCTATTGCCTTCCAATGGTCTCTCATATGACCTGTAGCGCAGCGCATACGCTAGTCTTAGCGCATTCTGTCAGGGATCGTGAGTTACAAGCATAGTGCCGCAGGCGGGCAGGACACCGCAAATCACGACGTAGAGGACGACTCTGACGCCCCAAAAGAAACTTGCTTCGGGCCATCTCATAGTTTTCTACCTGTGAAATCGTACGTGGGTGCTGCGATTTGTCGAGGGCACTGCTCAATAGATTGCAGATTACCGAGCGCTAGAGACAAGTATCGAAATTTTCTTTGCCGCAGTTATGTTGCCTTCTTCGCTGATATCAGCGAGCTCGGATCGGCTTGAGAACAGAATCGACAATATCCAAGTCATACCAACTGAGGTACCTACGTAAGCTGAATTTCCAACAGCTTATCACTGTTGGCTTGGTCTGCGGCGCTGCGCATCCAGCATACTCCACCGCCACGCTCTCCTATGAAGCAACAGGACTCATCATTCGCTTCGTTTAGGCATCCTTTACCGAAGATATCTGTCTTCTGGGCTTATGGTTATAGCTCGGAGCAAAGAGGTTTAGTATTGCATGGGTAATCGTTCTCAATTCGTCATGAAGTCCTCGGTCCTTGCATCTATTCCGAGTTACTGAGGGGAAAGTAGCATCATATGCGCATTCGACCCAGCATGTAGGCAAGAGAGAGGCACATCAATAGGACGGGTCCTGGGCAGGGACGATCGCGAGTTTGGGGATCCCTTTTTGTTGGAGCCGGAGTAGGAAGGAGGGGAAAGTGGAAACAGGCGGGTGAGGGCGGGTTGTGGGCTGTTCTTCATCCGTCTGCACCTCGTGCGGTCGTGCACTAGCTTGACTAGCCCCTGACTAGGTGGGAGCTCTGAACAGCTCCTCTGTTACCCACCTCGCATGCTCGCCTGCCCTTGTTGTCGTCTCAAATCTCATCTCACTCTTCCAGGGCACGGGAATCGGATTAGACTGTACCTAAAGGATTGCATACTGTAAGACTGTACGGAGTAAGTATCTCTCACGCGAGCTGGGTTAATTTACTTTTCCTCGTCTATCTTACGCCCCCAGAGTGAGATCCATTGCCCATCTTTAGCCCCCATTGCAGTCAGCCAACCCCATTGGCAATCCCCAATGGAACTTCCCATTGGAAATCCCCATTCGCACTCCCCATTCGTAGAAAGCCTCTGACAAGCCTGCTTGTGCCGCAAAGGTCCAAGCATTCCCAGTTGCCAAAACGCACATGAAGTGTTAGTTCGCTTTTGCTACCATAAGCAAAGTAATTGGTGCGGCTGTTCCGCCTTGACTAAGCAGTTGCCGTATAACCGACTGATTATATGCACCATAAAATGTGCCTAAGCCGTTTTGTGGCTGTCGAGCCAAAAAACGCCGTTGCATGATCGTCTGCATTACCTGCATGCGGCGGTCCGGAAACGCTACCCAGCGCTCGTCGGCGCAAGGCTCAATCTGTATAATAGAGGTCATTCTGCATATTACTGTCGTATTCTCCAAGGGACGTTTGCCGGATCGAGGCCCGTCCCCTGGCATTGCATCGTGTGGGGGGATTCTTTGACGACCGTAACAGGACTTACAGGCCAGGAAATTCGACCGCGATATTCCCGTTTCTCGGGTCATGAGAAGATAAGCGGCCAACGCGGTAGAATGTAAGGGGATAATTATGGTAGATGATTAGGGTAGATGATTATGGTAGGTAGGCAAAACTGATGCCAAATCCGCGTGCATTTTACCCTGTCCTAACATACAGATCTCCCAGTTAGAAGTGAATACTGCTGGATGAGGAAGTCAATTTACAATACTTGTTATACATCATTACCAAAGAACAAAGACCAACACGACCGGTCTAGCCATCTTGGAATATCCATACTTCCAGTACCATTCTATGGAGTGGCAAGGGGTATACAGGAGCGTAGGAGCGAAGAGTTCAGCCCCCTTAAGTCCTGCCTTACGGCCCATACATGTACCTAGGTGGGCTTGAACCAAACTTGAAAATGCAGGAAAGGCTGGTCATCACGACATGCCATGTGCATACCATGTGCTATTCCAATGTTGTTACAAGTTGGTGTTCGGGTTTTCATACGTAGTTTCACACGTGGAAGCATACGAAACCATACTGGAAATGCCCCAGCGTAATCAAATTGGTCCTGTTACTAGTACATAAACGTATAGGCAACGGAAGACATATGCTTTCGGAGAATGGTGGTGTGGGCAGAAGCGTGGGGTGGGACCGTTCGTTTCGGAATGGAGGGTACATTACGGTGGATTATCCAAGCAAGGGTCCTAGCCGAAAGCCTTCTGCTCTGTTACTGTTAGTCTACGATGGCAACTTGTATTTATCTCAAGTGCATCGATGGGGTCTGGACCGAATTTGGCATCGCTAGGATCCTATTATAGTTGCACATGCTGGCTCTAGTCACTTTAGTCTCGCTCATCCACACCTCGCAACTATCCTGTCATAGATCAAAACTTGGTCTTCCCCATGTGGACGTTCAATTCGCCGGAACATCATATCTCACATCATCCGGTCCCGAAAACACTCGTTATATACTCCGGCTACCGTTGTCTTTCACTAACACCCACTGGCCAATACCACCTTTACGTACTTTCCGTCCTCGTCGTATATCACATTCTATATCCCTCATGAAACTCTCCTTCTAGGAAGAGGAACAAGCTTGTAGCTGAGCACCATAAGGCTGTCGTATACCCATAACACACTAGGATTTCAGCCTCAACGCTTTGACTTTGTTGATCTCCTCCCTTGCTTCCGGTCTATGTACGCTCGGCTTCAGGAGCTCAAAGTGCCAGGATGACTACTAGAATGCTGCACATTGCCCAGCTGATCCGTTCGGCTTTCAAAACCTCCTTCTTCCATCACGTTGACCCTACATCAAATCGATCGGCAAAGTCGACGAAAACCCCAAAGACTGCCAGTCCTCACTCACAACTTCACGGAGAGGCTTTGGCCGTAGCCAACGAGCTGCGTGGTAAATGCTTGCATCTTTCAGATCTTACCAAGGTGTTGGGGTCATGGCCAACAGCAACAAACAAATATGTCAACGAATTGGAGGTGCTGGTCGACTCATTACTTGAGCGAATCGTCACCAATAAACGGAAGCTGGAAGCTTTGAAGCAGGCCAACTTCGCGCGTCTTATGTCTTTGTCAGTCTCTAATCGCACCCCTTTGACCTAGGTCAAGCACTAATATGTCATAGGTGGTATCCTGATGCAGAGTGGCCAGAGCTCAAGGTCGCCACGGCTTACTCGGTATGGATCTTCGTCTGGGATGATGAGATCGATGCTGGTGACACAGATGCTGCAGTCAACGAGGACCTAGCTCAAGCATACTACAGGCAATCTCTTACATACATACATGGTATGTTGGGTCTTGATGGTGGTGATCCATACAAGCTCGAAGCACCGCATCAGAACATGGCTTTATTCGCAGATGTAGGCCATGGAGTACGGGATGTGACCGACGTTCAACAGCGACAGCGGTTTTTCGACGAGTTGGAGAATTTCATGCTACAAGTGGGAATTGAGCATACCTACCGCATGGCAGGCACCATACCGACGACAGATGAGTACATGACCATAAGATCTGGATCAGTCGGGTGTGCACCCCAAATTGCGATCACAGAGTAAGTAAAAAGACCGGTCTATTATGATTTGGAACGTAAAATTGACCTGGTCATAGCTTCATGTTGAAGATGAGATTACCGGAGACGGTGATGGATTCAGCCGCGATGAGAGCTCTTTGGAAGGAGACAATATATATCTGTCTCATTCTCAACGACGTCTACTCTGTTCAGAAAGAGATTGTTCAAGGTTCGCTATTGAATCTCGTCCCGGTAATGTTCAAGCACATGAGGCGGGAAGATCAAAGAAACATGGACGCTGTGTCAAGTAACCTGGACATCGCTCTCAAGGAGACAATCGACAGATTCGAAGCCGCCGCGGAAGAGCTCAGTGCAATCGCGCCAGAGGACGGGCAATTGCATGGCAACATTCTTGATTTTATTAAGTGGTGCCGCTATTTCATTACAGGTGTTTTATACTGGAGTTTGGAGTCACGTCGCTACGGGATGGCGAAATGCGTCAACGCGGACGGAACCTTGAGTATCACGTTATAGTGTTTTTTTCATGCTGGTGTTTGGGGCATTTGGGCGGCATTCATGATGATTTGGCCTCGGTTTTCGGCGTTAGAGACTATACAATATAGCGACCCTTTACGATTCGACGATTCGGAACTGACACCTGCGGATGCATCTCACCTGCGCGTCAGCAGGACCACGTGGAGTGGCGTAACCCCTACCCGAAGGATTAGGATGTTCCTTGTATTTTAGCTCATTGCGTTCTTGTCGCGTAATATTTTACCCCGTCCAAACTCGCCTTGGGATGCTGATCTCAGGACTGCGCTAGCCGTGGGGTCATTTACATATATGTATTCGTACTAGGAATCCAAAGATGCACGGAATAGGACATGTAAACCGATGCTATTGAGATTATGCAACCCCAATCCAGTCCTGGTCCGGCGGGATTCTGCTGACCTGTGTCGTGCATGACCCGCTTCCCGCGATAACGGTAATCGTACTCGCGACCACGCGGCCACCTACGAATCTCAGTTCATGGTTATTCGCAGCATCGACAAGGGGGTTCGTGGTAGCATGCATCCGCTGCTACTGCCTTATTTATGGCATAGCGAAGTTCCATGCTTGGTGCTAGCTGTTAGTTGATATCCGGGGCATCTGAAACACTGGGACGCCCATGTCATGTATGATACGTTACTATCTGCTCCTAGAATATAACGAAGCATGCAAAAGCTTGTCCCAACGATTGAATCCCTATCCCAAGTCTTTGACAAATCGCAGCTCAAATGCGAGCTGTGTTTGAAGTCTGCTACTTAGTTGTCTCATCCATGGCTTGCAAGACGTTGTTAATGGCATTAACGCCTCTAGCTGACCTCTTCTCGTACGTTTCTATGTTGGACATACAATAAGTCATCTACTAGATACTTAGCTTCAAAGGTCGTCATCAAATATCAAGCTTATTGATCCGGATTCCTATGATTGGTCGATTGCTATATTATCATTGAACAGGGCTTACAGACAGAGGGGCACATCAAAGTCATGACCGGCACTGTATCTTATGATGTTACATTAAATCGGTATAGCACCAGCTAGATCGGTTCCAAGCTTCTGGATCATATTCTTCAACATTCAATCAGGTCGCGTATTTCAACACGAACTCGAAGCGAATTCCTAGTTCAATCGGTCCGACATGATATGCCACCGATTTTACGCCTCGCCTACTGTAAATTGAATCTGCGTCGAGATCAGCTGTGCAGTAGACAAAAGCCAATCAGGTTTACAAGACACAACATGTACTTCTTGATTAATATGCACGGCTGCTCATTGACCAATAGCTGTTCGCCAGATTTTCATCATGATATATCTTCTTTATTTTTATGACCTGAAAATAGCATACTGTCTGATGCCAGAGGTGCATGGCAAGACGTCAATAGATTGACTTGCAGGCCAACCACGGCGCAGTAAATCGCGAGATTTGGACCCCACCATCAAGTATAATAAGTGGACAGAGGACGAGATCTCATAATCATACTGTATTGCAGGTTGAAGACAACTTGGAGTGATCGCTGACTTGGCGCGGAGAAACGGGATGCAAGACCGAGGACTCATCTCGCATTATCTGGATGTCTGGTTCCCATACTGTATAAGGCGACAAGGGGCAATCTCAGTATGAGGCGTGCCAGGGTTAGTCAAAGTGGAGCTTAGTGAGTCCCAAGACGTCGTAACAGGGTTTGCCCCTTTAACCCCTAGCTCAATCGCGCGATTCTATCTACTAGTACCATTTTGCTTTCAGCTTCAGCGTTTCCATTCCGTAATATGATACAAGTCAATTGTCCGCCACCGTCGTACCACGCGGGGCAGGTTGCAACGACGTCGAGACAGAGTTAAAAATTAGTGATCGTTGGGTCCAAGACACGGGGTCCAAGACACGATCACTAATTATGTACTTTGTCTCGGACGTCGCGTCGAATCGGCGATGGCACCTTGTCCATGGCAAGCTAGAGCGTTGCTCATAGTATCTATCAGTCCTCATTCGCCTATCACGTAACCCCGCCATGCAACCTAGCTGTTTGTTCTGCACGCATTGGATGTTGACAAAGATGGCTGTTTCTACACTATAATTGGCTGCGTGGTAGAACTTGTCTCAGCACTATTATATAATCGAAAGTGATTCATATTAACGTACGATCGATAAAACTGAGTGTATCAAAAATGCATGAGAAAATCAAAACTATCGCGCTAATTCCTCAGCTTTACAAGATGGTTAGTAATCAGCAATCACACCTTTGATCGCAAGCTGTCTAGAATAGAGATATCCTTGAGTGTATATATAATTATATGCTAGGGGAGCCGAAGCAAAGTTAGTTAGAGGCTCAATTGGAAGCCGCGTCTATAGTGCTACAAGTACACGCTCGTCACGAGAAAATCTCGATGAGATGTTGAACCAAGTAACACCTCCGGTACCGTTAACATAGCTGTGGTCACCCTAGGGTGCGATGTCGATGATGTTTTGCTCTAATTCCATGCTGATATGATGTCATTCCCGTCTGGCGTCATAAAGGTAAGTATTCGGTGTCTCGGAATCAGTTTGAATGACTGTATACTGCTAGCTAATGCTATTTGATCAACCTTAAAAATATGATTAGTTTCAAGGTAATCTGCGGACCTGCATTGTTGAAATTACAGATGCCAAGCTCACATCTCTAAGATAGCAGTAAGCAAGTAATGATAAGACAAACGAGCCTAATACGAGTGGCTGCAGATGACTATATATTCTCGATATGACAACTTTCCATTTCAAAAACAGCGTTAGGGTGACTACAATGTGCTGTTCAGCGACAGCACGATAGTGTGACTATTTCCTATAATTTACAAACCAAGTTATCTTTAATGACTGTATGCTGCTCCAAGCAGATTGTTCTTCCAACCCTATGTGGTCTCATCCATGTGGTGTGTGTAACGCCACCCAATCCTGGCTTATTTACATTGTCCCCGGCCTGAGATCCAATGCCGCAAGACAACACAATAGTAACAAATATCAAGGTATAGTTGTGTACAAGTACGCGATAAGTCGCGAAATTTTCAAACAGTAATAACATTTTCTAATAGCTACCTAGTTAGATATTAATCTCGATTTCAGATTATCTCAATCAAATAAACATTCAGAGAATCTCACGGAAGTAAGAGGCATATAAGTGTAGTTATTCAGCTGATTGACTGCTGTTGAATTGCGTGGAAGAGGTGGTGAGAACCTGCTTATATACATGACGAGCCGGTGGTACGTGCGTAACCCTCGACTTAAATGGGCTTCAACACATCTGAAGGCTAGTAGCTTATTCATAAAAATACTCTGTCGGCCCATCCCTTTGTGATAAGTACGACTTCGCTACTAAAACTCCGTTCATGTGTATTATAACACAGCGACCGCTTTTGTCCTTATAAACAGTAGATCGGAAATCCATTCGGGTAAGTGGATCCCAACCGAGGCCATGGATATCGATACTGGCCACTCTGCGGCGATCTCGTGAGCGGATCATAATATCTTTCATTCCAACTTTCATGAAACCGGTAAGCCGAACATAGATGACTGCTGGGAAAAGGCTTGTCGGGTCATTGTTGTCGAAGGATTTGCTGTCGAAGAAGCTCTGTGAACCCAAGTCCAGACGGGTTACGTTTTTCAACTGCCTGAAGCAGTCCCATGTGTGTTGGTCTATATCGATCTGACCGCCGTCTTTGTCGGCAGTCCAGATCAAGGTCCACGCCAATGTCTTAACATTCCTCGCGAGATCAGGGCGATGTGTCATGAGGCGGATGAAAGCCCTTTGGCGCCAGAGGACTGAGCGGGCGTCCCATTGGTCCTCTTTGATGGTCAGATCCAAGCCAGAGGGGGGCTGGAGCTGTAACATAGGGTTGGCTCGCTCATAGACTCGCCCTGGTTCATAAAACCAACCTCTATCCGGGCCATTGCAGCCAAGGCTCACATGTTTGAGCATGAACGGGAGAGAGAGGGTCCTCCATGGGCGGCAGACGAGACCCATACGACCAAGAGTGCAGCTATCACCCTCCAAGACGTCGAAGATCATGTACAGGAGGTCGACACTGAGGTCGTAAATAGAAGTGGGCGTGTTGGTATCAACCATGATTGCAGTTGTGGGATGTATTTGGGACGAATGATATATAGAATCAAGATGGAAAGTGAGTAGCAGTTGTGTATGTTGCTTGGTGTGCTATGACTTTAGGGTTGAGAAAACAAGGTAAGCTGGGCAGCCTGAGAATGATGTTCTTATATAGGCACTGAGGCAGGAGAGAGGTAATTATAGCCAAGGGGGCACCGCTTCACTATAGCTATCTAGGTAGGTAATATGTCGGAACCAAATGCGCACCCGTATGTCTATTCTCACACACACAATCAGGCGCCCACGAAATGGTGTATTCACTCTTTCAAGAGACTGCTTCCTATCAAGCCTGCCAAACTGTTTGACTGGTTGTCCCATGCTTCTAGCAGGTCCGCCTGACGTTACATGAGGCTCACAAAGCGCTTGGCAACAATGCAGGGGAAAAGTTTGTTGTCCCTCCTGATGGTATAGGGGAGAGTCTGTGAACGTGATGCGCCGAGCTCAGTAACAACACCTTCTAGATGAAAAACTTTGCTTAGTAGACTGACTTAACAGAACATTCAATTGTTGCCAACCAGGACGCAACTGAAATTGTTTGGAAGAGCTGTCTGTGCTTCAGAGTGTGGAACTGGCACAAAAAGCTTGTGATACAGAAGTTGCTAGGTGTGTTTGTTGTGTTGCCAGACTTTTCCATCACAGGGATTCTATTCACAGATAGCCACGCGGTAGTCTAGTCTCATGACCTGTACTGGCATTGAATGTGACATTCGCAGTCTCGCCACTACAGGTAGGGCGACAGCTAGAGGTGATAGACTTCACTCAGCATGGTAATCTGGTAATACACAAAGCCATTATTCACTAAGATAGCCAGGGATACGGCTCCAACTGGGATAGACCACCGGGAGAGCCTACATTCAGAGACAACGTAGTGGTTTGCTGTGATGTTTGGCAGCTTGTTCTAAATTCAAATCTATTTTGATCGCAGGTCGCGGTGCTATGCCATATACAAACACTTCTAGGAGGGACGACAAACACGCCATCTAAACACAAATGGTATGTACTTCTCGGAACTCACAATTACCACCCAACCCTCAGCGCGTCTTCCAAGCACGCCATGCCCCAAACCCGAGCACAGCCGCCGTACCGACGGCCGTGCCCCATATCTGCGTCAACCGCTTAGTGACGTGATTAGAGATCTGTATCGCCGCCTCGGTGTCGTTGGCGCGCGGTAGCGGTCCTTTCGGGGTAGGGACGCCCAGGAACTTGCACAGAGGCGCCCAGCCTTCCTCAAGTCGCATGACGAGTAACTTCTCTGAGGGCACCATGTCCTTGACTTCGTTGTTCCAGTTTATAAGGAGTTCTGCGGGTGAAGAAGTTGGTGATTAGATCAGACCAAGCTAGTGCGACAGAATAGCAGCAAAGCATAGAGAGAAAGGGAGGCATATAATGCATGCCAACGGTACTTACTAGTTCCCCTCTTAACCTCCCCCCTAGGCTCCAACTGCATGATCCTCTTAGCACTTACACCGTAGTGCTTCACCAGCTCCGGGAACCACCGCCAGCCCGGCACGACCCAGACGAGGTACGGCAGCCAGGGCTTGTTGGAGGCGCGGGAGACGACCATGAGGCTGTCGAGCCAGCGGTCCGGGTCCCGCTCCACGAGCACCACCTTGGCCTCCGGGTACAGCTCCATCAGCTCCGGGATGAAGTCCAACGGCGGCATGTCGGCCACGCCGATGAAGCCGGCCGTCACCTCGCGCAGCAGCCGCAGTGTCGTGGCCTTGTCGCCCCGGGCTTTGGCCTCGTAAACTTGCACCCATTTCTTGCAGTATGCTGGAGATGGATTAGTTGATGTGCAATAGGGATACTGAGTTGGGGGGACGGTAGTGAGGGTGGAGGGGTGTGTGTGAATCAACCAGTTTCTATCACCTCTAAGCATGCCCCGGTATGCCAACGAGGGGATAGTTGGAAATTTTGGGCAGACAAATCACATATGCACAAGCTTCTGTTTTTGACTTTTTCGAACATCGTATGTGCAAGGTCTTAAGCATGGTTGGGCATGAAGTGTAGTTGGAATTTCGTGTGTCAAGAATAGAATGGAAGGGAAATCTCAATACCATCTTCACGATTCAAAACCTGTGTTCCGCCGTGCAAGAAGGGCCCGTCGAGAAGTTGCTCGACGGCCAACGCCATGGTGGAGGTTCCCGTGCGGGCATAGCCGGCGCAGATGACCTGCAACCGGCGCGAGGGATCGCGGGGGACGGAAGGGACGCCTCCCATTTTGGATCACACTTGGATGTGAGTGGGAGACGAAGTCTGGAGGCGGATGTCGGGAGAATAAGGGACAACTGAAGGGGCAATGAGGGTCCAAAAAGGTACCACACAGGCAATATGAGAAATGTTTTAAAGTCGTTAATGCAATTTGGATTATCCAAACCACTATTTCTTGCAAGTGAGGAGTCACAGAGTTTGGAAACACCTAGATAGCTCTCAAGTGCAAAATGACCTAGTTCTCACCGTTTTGTTAAAATGTAAAAATGCCCACCGAGACCTCCGAAACATTATCGCCAGGGACCCCAGAATATCAGCTAATACGTATCATACACATCCTACTATACCAATTCCCACAGCTAGTAGACAACGGGAATACGGGGGAGGCCGTCGGAGGGATTCTGGACGGTGGTGTGCCAAGGGGCACAGCAGCGCGGAGCAGGGCAACCTAGCCATGCAATATGACTGTACACGTATGCCCTGGACCCTCAGCATTTGCTGGCGCGGCAGTTGTCTGCGAGACCATGTTCTGGAAAACAAGGAAGATGCAGACTATCTAGATGAGTAAACACGTGAATAAGAGAAAGAGAAAACCAATTAGCTGCTCTGTTGGGTATAGAGATGGGTGTTTCAACAGCCGCATTTGCGTGCTCTGTTTATGCTTGCAACGGCGAAATTGGAAGATCTACGGCATGGGTGTGTTTCTTGACTTTATTTCTGGGTCGAGCGGGCTGGGTGGCTCTACCAAGGATTGATAATATGGCGACAACCCCAGTAGGCTCGCCCAGACCCTAAATCGATACGCACAATTTTAATATCTCTCTCTTTGCCCCATACTCAACTGTCGTATTATCTAGATGCGCAGTTGTGCTATATTTACACACGAATATCCAGATCGCTGCTACATACGAACCTTGGGGTTCAAGTATCATATTAGGCGAATATTTATCGCTTCCTCGAGGAGTTATGAAGACCATGAGAAAATCGCGAGTTAGCTCGTCTCAATCTTTATCCACATAGTTAAAGTTCATTGGCTTCAAGCAGACTTCACAGGTGTTGCAACCGAAAGCTGAGATGGCAACATTATTTACCATACCTAATTCGGGTCCTGCTGGTCATTCATTAGTGCGCCACACCACGCGGAGGAATACCTACCCTGCTAGGCTATTTCAGGAAGTTCTTAACGACGCCCAAGCCACTACGGAACAGTTGATAATTAGTGGACTCAGGCGTGAAGGACCAAGCTATATAACGAGATTTAAAGCCATATGTATAAATCCCACTTTCAGTCCTAGAAATCAGCTTTATGATTATCCAAGAGATACTATTGGCAAGGAAATGCCGAACCTAGATCGTTGGCTTATTGGGAATGTTCAAGTATTAGCCAAAGGCGATTTCACGTTTCATAGCTTTCACCTCCTTCCATCTCACGCTCTGGACCACCACAGTCGCTTTAATGCCCTGCTTTAGGTACAGGCAAATAGCATCGAATGAATTCTGCCCTCACCACTCAAGCCACCCTCTTCTAGAATGTACAAAATCCTGTAGTTAACGGTTTGTGAACCTATCTGTAGCGATGATTAAGAATCCCTAGAGTTCGATTGGCAATCGCAATCGGACACAACCTTGTTTTTGGCATCATCCCAACTGCACGCGACACATCTAGTACCTTCCTCGTAGTGACGTCACAGGTGCATCTACCTATTGATTACATGTGCCATTTACCCTCACTAAGCCACCACCACCCACCTACAAACTTCCAAGATCAAGCAAACCCAAGCACCTCCTAAAAGCCTTCAAATAAACATACAGTAACTGTCGACCCAAACAGAACAAAACAAAAACAATCAACCAAACACACGAAGCAATCAACCAAACACAAAACACCAGACAGACAGACAAACATCAATAAGAAAACCAACTAGTCCGCCTACCAACACAATGCCCTCCCAAACCTCATCCTTCTCCTACAGCTTCACCTCGTCGTCTTCCTCGTCCTCGTCCTCATCGAACGGCGGGCGCCCGCAGACGCAGAGCATGGCGTACGCGGAGCGCACGGTCAGCGACGCCAGCGGGACGCACACGCAGCGCATGCGCCAGCTGCCGGGACAGGCGGCCGAGTACGAGACGACGGAGCGGCCGAGCGGGAATTACGTACAGAGCCAGAACCAGAGCCAGGGGCGCATCTCTGAAGTCTTGGACTCGGATTCGGGATCGAAACAGCAGCAGGTGAAGAAGGAGGACGACGAATCCTATGAGGAGAAGATGGAGGATGAGTATGCGAAGCGGGAGGGTGGTGCGTAGATGATACGTAAAGGAGAGGGAGAGAGGATGGGCAGATTGTATGATTTGGGATGGAACCGTCTGGTGTTAATGGATTGGGAAGGGACGAGTACGGGCGGTAACTTGCTTACTTACAACACACACGATACAATGAACGAACGGCGTTGCTGCACATGATACACAATGGATGGGGGCTGATCAGGTACGGCGTTATGGGCTACTACCTATTAATAAACAACAACGAACGAGATTGATAATACACACAAGACAACGTCTTCATACACAGTTACCGCTTCAAATGAAGATGGCGAAGACATTCTTCGCGTGACGTACTCTTCAATAGACTTACCAATAAATGCCACTATATTTCCAACTCGCCGTCCCATGCCGAATTCCACTCGAAGCCCCTTCTATGTAGCGCCCGTCATTGAAAGGGCTCCTGCAACATAGGTCATATGGCTCATTGGTCTATTTTTGTTTACCTTGTCTACCTGTAAATATATATATCGTAGTTTCTACACCTAACAAGCATGCCCACTCATACATCCATAAACACCGTCTGAGTAAGTAGATACTCCCTTCCATCCTCCCACATCCACATCCACATCCCCATTCACATTTCATTCATAATCATCCATACACGTACCTACCTAGGTCACAGGTAACAACCCCCCTACCTCCCCGCAAACTCATAAATGCCATCATACACCCTCCCCAACCAACCCTCGGTACTCCCCGCCCTCGCCACAACCCCCAACCCACCCGCAGCCCACGTAGCCGCAAGCGCCACCGCAACCCCCTGAATAGCCCACCACGCCCGCCTCCGCCTCTTGCGCATGGTCTTGTCGTACGTCACCCACTTCCAGTTCCCGGGCGGGCTGAGGTCCAGCCACCGCGCTAGCCCCCACACCATGTGGCCCGCGCTGACGGAAAGCAGCAGTGTGTACGCGATGTAGGCTGAGACAGGATGTCGCGCGAAGCCGTGCGCCACGTACGCGAGCCCGATGTTCGAGCTGTCGCCGTCCACGATGTAGGGGAGGATGCGGTTCATGGCCACGTGCGAGGTCAGGAGGAGCGTGGTCAGGTAGCCTGAGAGGGCGATTCTGCTCACGGGGGGCCATATTCGCGCACCGGAGTTTTTGTGAGGGGATGTTGAGGTGTGGTGGTGGTGGTGGGCGTCGTCGCCGTGGTAGCGCCGCTTGTTCTGCGCTCGCCGTAGTAGGCGGAGCGCGATGCCGGAGCCGACGTGGGCGAGCACGGGGAGCGCCACGAGTAGGGGCTCGGTGAGCGAGGTCTGGTATAGCTCGCGGGTCATGAGCAGGAAGGGCTCGGAGTACGGCACGGAGCGGTATAGTAGGGGGATCAGCGAGGTGTTGGCGAGGTGGAGGCCGGCGAAGACGGTAAAGGTGTAGCTCGAGTAGCGCTGGATGCGGGTTACTGTTTGTGTTAGTTCCAAACTTTCTGTCTGTCTGTCAGACGAGGATGTATGACAAACAGTAGAAGATGGGCCCGCGACCGCCGCCACTGAGACCCAGCGACGCGGTCGAGCTCCGAGAGAGGGGATGTATGGTCGAGGCGGAAGACTCCATGGCCTCGTCGGGCAAGGGTGGCAGTTCCTTCTCGGACATATCTATGGGCGAGGGATCGAGGCGGGCCAGCGAGATCAGAGACGCCTGCGACTCTTTGTGATTCAGCGAGGCGGAATCGGACGCCATGGTGGCGGATTAAAGAGCACGCAATGCGTGTGTCGAGGGTCTAAGATTATATCATATATCATATACGGTGCTGGGTATTCTGTATCTTGTTAGGTATCTCGTGATGGTGTTTTTGGTGTTGCGAATTCAACATGTGAACAAGAAATTCGGTGTTAGCCAATCCTCAGGCGCGGATTACAGTCCGCTGCCCCGCTGTGGCATCCCCAAATTTACGCTAGGTACTTCCCCAGAGCCGGTCGATCAGTAACAGGCACGCGACTCGGTAACCTGGCGCCCGTCACCCAGCGTGACCAGGTCACAACATCTTTCGTGTCCAATCCATCCATCGTCAGAGCTCATTCTGCTTGTCAGTCAGTAGCCGACCTCGCAAATTCAATCGACAAACCACAACTTCACGACCCCCAGACGACGACGGTCATCGCATCCATCGAGAAAGACAATACACCACCACAGCAAGCCGAGAGAATCCAGTCAAAATGCCACCAGTAAGCACCTCGCCGCCCCCTCCATACCCTCCGTACACCCAAATCGCGACACAACACGCGCGCACGCACGCATCTCTTAAAACCAGGCAACTAACCTCCCTTTCTTCCCTCCCACAGCGCCACCAAACCCTGCCCCCAGCACAGACGTCGTCGGCGCGCGCCGCGCTGCAGTCCTTCTACTGCGACCTGTGCTCCAAGGGGTACTCGCGCATGAACGACTACGAGGCCCACCTGAGCAGCTACGACCACAGCCACCGCCAGCGCATGAAGGACATGAAGCAGATGGTCAAGGACCCCACCGCGGGCGCGCGGGCGCGGCGCGCCGAGGCCAAGGCTGATGGGCTCATCAGTATCAAGCTGGGTGGTGGTGGTGTCGACGCGAGTGCTGGTGCTGCGAATGATGGCGGAGGCGGTGGTGGTGGGTTCAAGAAGAGCGGGTTTAAGAAGTCGGGGTTCAAGAGCGCTTTTGCGCCTGTTGGGGGAGGTGCTGGGGCGGGAAGTGAGGACGTCGAGATGAAGATGAAGATGGAGACGAAGGCGAAGGCCCCGGTGCCTGTGATCCCCGGCCGAGAGCATCTGGCGCTCGATATCGAGAGCGACACCGACGACGAAGGCTACGAGGTCTACAACCCCCGATTCCCGACCGATTGAACGAGCCCGCGACGAGAGAAGAGGTCAGACAGACGAGACATATTACTCACGAAACGGCCAGCTGCCTACTCGTCATGCAAGCGTAGCAGGAAGTGACGCATGCCCGACTCGAGTCGATCGCATTTTATACCACACAATGCCCGCAGGCAACAGGCAACGGAGACGAATCGCCTGGTACGGTCAGATCAACCTTACGCCCGGCGCAGATCCTACGATGCCAGACCATCGACCTTGAACCGGATTTGCTCCTCCTTGTACGATGGATGACCGATCATAGCATCACATTACACTCGTCGCGAGCGGGGAGCAGGGAAGCAAAGGGCGTCGGACTGGGAGCCCGACTCGTGCTTGCTGTGGATAGCAAAGCAAGCCGGGGAATAGTCGCAGCATGGTCAAAGAGATAGATGCGCCGCACTCGCTGCGAAGGCGGTTGATACTGAAAATATCGCGCCGCTGTACCTAGCCAGATAGATGCATCGTTACGCTCGAGCGATAACTACAAAGGTAGCACTGGGTGCGAGGTATCGGAAGCGACGCTTCATCGCGGCTCAATATTATGATATGAGCACAGGACCTAGGTAGACATCACATCACGGTCGTATCATTTATCTTTGATCACAAGTTCGACATAAGTTCAGACAAGCAGCAGACTATGCCCGTTGATGCCACATTGAATCAGAATAGATGACTATACCTGAGACTGGCAGCGTTCCAGCAAGCATCTAAGCCAAGCACTCATACAGTAGCCCAGCATGAAGCATCGGACAAGCAATCATGATGGGGCCAAAGGAGAGGGGAGTTTCTTCTTCGCCTCGCACCACAAGGGCGGCGATGGAGATGAAAAAACGAGGGTGTTCTTTTTGATACAAAAATTCCCTACCCGACCGAAGCAAGGTAGAAGTGGTCATAGTTATAGTTTTCAACTAGCAAAAACACGCACTCGGATTACTCCTCACTGTGACGCGTAAAGCCCGTGCACTGGGATGGAGGAGAAAGGAAGGAAAAGGGAACAGAAAAAGTGGGAGAGAGATGGGGGTATTTATAAGCTTGGGTGAGACGGGTGAGGACCTTGCTGGGTGCTTACCGGGTGAGAAGGCGGTGGAAGGAGGCAGAATTGGATTAGGCAGAAGTGGTGACTAAGACTCCTGGATGTAGGTGGGGTCCGTGCTTGGCGAATTGGTGGGGTTGTTCATTCACTGTCTGACTCTGTACCTGCATCGGACCATATTCTGGTTTTCATTGGTTTATGTGCCTGCCCTATTTCAATATGGAAATAAGAGTCACATTGGGAGGGAAAAAGACCTCAGCAAGGCTGCTGCTGCTTCTGCCTTCAATAAACAGATGGATGGGATCGGGCATTCGGACACAGCCGGCCAAAGCCTCCGGGACGCCGGGGCCAAATACTACCCCGAACCTTACCTAAAATCTGACTTACATCCCTCCGTTTATTGATCGCCGTTGTCTCATTATGAGCGAGAATCCATCCGGCACTCTCCACTCGATCAACCATGCGCACACTACACTAGGTAAGCCTTGTCTGTTGCGGCAGTTCGGGCAGGCAAGCAAGGGGGAGTCACATTAAGTGTCCGGCACAAGGGCGTAAGACTACACACCTAAGTGTCCGGCAGTGGGGGTCACATTAAGTGTCCGGGTCTACATCTACCTACACTCAACTACACCGGACACTTAATCTTACCCCTACATGGCAAGGTACGCGATCTTATGGGACCTTCCAGGATTGTCAAATGAGATACACGAAGGGCCACCAATCTGATAGCCTATGATTTCTTTGCATCAATAACCCCAAAAGACATTGTATAGCCTTATGGCGGAAGCAGGCCCGGCAGGTAGGCAGCATGCAGCACAGCCTGATTTGAAATACTCAGGTATTGTTAAGCCACCCCCAGACTCCAATGAAGCTGCCGGATATTCTCACAGATACTTTCGTAGTGGCATTTACGTAACATCTGCCCCCAAGCCATCATCATCATCATTATCATCATCATGTCGGAAGGCAGCGCAAGGCAACAGTAACATACCCTGCACCTTATCTACCTTGCCTACCTTTTCGTCTCACCTAGCCTCGGAACCTTTCATCATCATGCAGCTATCGCCATGCATGCTTACGGGGTCCAAGCCCGGAGCCCCCAGTCGCACGGTGGAAACCCACGAGAATCCATCGCAGCTGAAGGCAAGGCGTTCTTCACGTGTATATATGTAGGCTGTCATTAAGTATGTAGATCAAGCATTACAAACTTTGACCCTGCGGGTATGAAAAAGAAACTCGTGGCCCGCACGCGGCCCTTACATGAAGAGCTTCCCATCCTATCCTCTATCCCGCGTCGCCAACTTTGGACAAGCCAGTCATGTTGTTCCAAGCACTGCTGCTCGCCGGCCTTGCTGTCGGCATCGACGCCGGTGGTTATAATCATGGTTATCCCACTTCCAAAAAGGTCGACAACCTGGTCGTCTTCGGCGACAGCTACTCCGACAACGGGCTTCTCATCTACCTACTCGGCCACGGCGGGGCTCCGCCGCTGGGCGAGCATGCGCCCATCTACAATGCGACGGGCGGTTACACGTGGACTCACTACACGTCCGAGAAGCTCGGGGCGACGACGTACAACTACGCAGGTAAGTAATTGGTCGCGGTTCCCAGACCTCCAAAACCAAACCAGACCAGCAAGGTGTGGTTGATATAGGTAGCTGGAAGGAATGTTGGTGTGGTGTCTGACGGGTGCAAAACCAAATAGTTGGTGGCGCCGTGTGCTCGAACGACGTTACATACCGCTACCTCGACCTGATCAACGCGCCGTTCCCATCCGTCCTCGACTACGAGATCCCCGCCTTCGAGGCCGACATCGAGTACGCGCGCACACACCCCAACAGCACCTACCTGCGCAACCGCACGTCGCGCAACACGGTGTACACGCTCTGGATCGGCACCAACGACCTCGGCAACAGCGGGTTTCTGCTGGGCAAGCAGAACGCCGGGCGCACCATCGCAGACTACATGGACTGCGTGTGGGCGACCTTCGACGCCGTCTACCGCAACGGCGGGCGGCGCTTCGCGCTCTTCACGCAGGCGCCGCTGGAGAAATCCCCGCTGTACGCGTCGCCCGCAAATGGCGGCGCCGGCGACTCGAGCTTGTGGACTAACAAGACGGCCTACTACCCCGACGGCGACGACGAGTACGAGGAGAAGATGCGCGAGTACACGACGGTGGTGAACGAGCTGTACGACTACGGCGTGCCGTTCCAGCTGCTGGTGCAGAAGAGGTGGCCGGGGGCTGAGTTCGTCGTCTTTGATACACACCGGATACTCCTGGATATCATGGCGAAGCCGGAGATGTATCTCGATGCGCCGTTTCATGCCACGGGGTATTATGAGACGTGTAAGGACCCGATGTCGCTGGATGGGTGCTATGGCGCGGAAGATCCGCTCGATAGTTTTCTGTGGTATGTTCTGACTGTTGCTTGGTGTTGATTGAGTGAGGCTTACACGATTGATAGGTGGGATCCGCTGCATCCTTCTCCCAGGGCTGGTAAGTGCATTCCGAGATTGGTCCCTTTCACGATGCGACATGTACTGACATGGTGGCTAGATGAGGTTATTGGAAAGGAGTTTGCGAAGGCGTTGGAGGGCAACTCGTCGTACGCGACTTATTATAAGTAGAATTGTATATTTCTAAAGGCCAAGTTAATGTATCATAGAATTTCCAGCTTTATAAGAAATAATGTATGTGTAGAATTATTGATTGACACACAAGGTCCCTGCAATATTGAAACGGGACTAAGTTCACTGGTTCTTACTGCGGCCATGCCCTGATTATTTGGTAGAGCTGCCATGTGGTCCCAGCTGCCCTCCTTTGATCAACAGCTGCTGAACTTGAAAACCTTCAGTGCCTTAGCACTGGAGGTAGGTACTTCCAGGTTCATCTTGAGGTTCAACTTACACCTGCACATTAGGCAAAGTCATGAAAACTCATGCGCCGAAAACATGAATTGCGATACACAAGGTTTTCTCAAGCAGCTACCTACTCACCGTTTGCGCAAACCGCGCGCCGTGAACATATCCCGATGAGATGTCCATCCAAGATGGCGCCCTCACCCCGCTATCCCATTTGGTGACACTGATTATCACGACCTCGCCAACCCCGTCCGCGCCTTCGACGGATCTTGTCGCCAGCATTCTGGCCTCGTTCAAGCGGCACTGTCCAGCCTTGCTCTCATGCCAAGTCATCGTTGTCTTCGACACATATGATCGCATCGGGGATGTCAATCGCCTCAAAAAAGGCCAGGTCACAGCCGAAGGCGCCAAGGCCGTCGAGCTGTATAAGAGCAATGTGAAGGACCTCATCGTCAGAGAATGGTATCCCGAGAGAGACCACCCATCGCCTGCGCTCTGTCCTAGGCAAGGACAAGCTGAATACGGATCGCCTCATCTCGCCCATAACTATGTTACACTGTCGATCCTGCAAACCAAGGACAAACAGGTCACCTTCATAGAGCCCGCCGGTCGCATCGGCTTCGGCCTCGCGGTACGCTCGGCGCTGAGAGAGGCCGAGACGCCCTACGTCTGGATCCAGCAGCACGACTGGCCCCTCGCGCGCGACATTCCGCTCGAGAGCCTGGTCGACGTCATGCAAGCTTCTGAGGGCGACGCCGCAGCGCCCGTCAAGTACATCTGCCTGCCTGCGGTGCGCATGTTATCGTATGCGACCTCGTCGCATGTCCTGCCGTTTCCCGCCTTGCGCGCGCTGACGGCCAAGTTCAAGCGCGACTTTCCCACTACCCGGAACAGCAGCCACGGCGGCGGCGAAGACGGCGAAGACAGTGGCACTGTTGTCCCGCTGACCCCGCTGTTCTTCTGGCACGACAAGCCGCACATCGCCGCGAGGGATCACTACCGGGCGCGCATCTTCCCGACCCGGCTGGCCATCGCCCGCGGCGACTTCATCGAGGACCATGTGGGGCAGCGCGCCCGCACGCAGATGAAGGAAGGCCATTGGGCCAAGTGGGCCTGTTGGCTCTATTACCCCGGCGACGGCCGCGAGGTCTGCCTCCAGCATCGCAACGGCCGCAAGTGGAGGGGCGTCGACTCTGACCTGCAGACCAAGGCCATGTTCGCCGAGATGAGCAGTAAGCAGAGGACCTCGACGAGCCTGCATCCCGCATCTTGAGGATCCAGGCCTTCGTCTTTCGTGTCTTACAAGACTCGGACAAGGTCGTCCCTTACTGAAGATGACGTTGGTCGACGGGCTAGACTTGGGCATATTGCACTTTTGCCCTCGACGCCACTCAGACGATATTACCACCGAGCCCGGCGCAGAAGCCCTGGCAGGCTGCAACAGCGGTCAATTGCTTCTCGAAACATACGATCAATCATCGTTATTTCGACGCACTGAGATACATGACTGGGTTTGGCTATATTCGATTGAGGGGGAGGTGACATCGAGCCTGGTCAAAAGGCCATTGCACTTGGGCTTTGCGCATCACTCAGCACTAACTGATCCATCTCGCTCGGTATGCAACGTTGATGCAGAGTTCTCCTCAATCTTAGGGCAGCAGGATGTCGGCAAAGACGCCCGACAACAGACGAATTTGATCAATGTGCAAATCTAAACTCCAAGGCAGACGGCTGTGTTATTTACACAGCCTTTCCTCGATGAAAGCCGAAGAGCGATATTGCCTTAGCTGGACCACAGGGTAAGCTTACGTCCTTAAATCATATCAGGAGTTGTTGCACATCCTGCGGAATATACTAGTAGCGATTCCAGGCTATGAGAGCAGAACACGGTCTGGCGTCCGTTAAGATGTCTTCCTCACTTGTCACTCTAGAGACATGCTAGTATCACAGCCATGAGGCCAGTGGACCATAGCTTTCTATCTACTGTCGACGAGTCTAGCAACTGCGCATGTGTTATCGAATCTTGATGTCTACCCTGTGGTGTGTGGCAGCCCGGTTTAAGCACCGTCACCGCCTGTCCCCTTCGCCCGACTCATCCGTGGAATCCGTGAGCACATACGACGTTATCAACATTGTGGCTTAATCGCGTCAAAATACTGATTTGGTGCAGCTGTTGCCAATGCGGCCCGATGTTGTCTCATGAGCATTCCATAACAGGAGTAGTTGCTGCTGGGCTTGCTGACGCTTCATCATATTCTTCGCACCATCTAGGTAGTGAAAGTGGGATGCGCATGACTTGTCCAAGTTCAATCAACCAGGAAGCGACAGCAAGCCACAGGGATCACGTCAGCGACGCAGCTGCGAACGTATGCACTTCCAACGAAACTGTAAACATTACGACCATGTCACTCATTTATACAATTCACCGAGCCACTGCAATTTTGAGCGAATCGCAGCTGTTGGCCACGCCCGGTGCTCGTGTTCGTCCTCGCTAATCTAATTCTGTTCTCTTGTCACATGGCAGGATTCGGTGCTGCCACATGTCCGTCTTTCTGCCCTGTAGATCGACCTTCCTCATTCGACCTGTTCCTAACGGTAATGCTGCCGAGGACCCCAGTCATCCATCTCACCCGAATTCTTCCCGAAGAACCGTCCATAATATCTGATTCACCGGTTCCGATTGTGTTGTCTAACCCCACAAAGCTAGGGGGTTGGCAGAACCGTATGTGGAAGGTTAGATTGCGATCGTCCATGTCCTCAACCATTCGTGACCCCTCAGCTACACAATTCTCTGCGCCCTCAATACATGATTAGGAATAAGAACAAGAGGACAAAGGCCGGCTATTTGAAGGGGTTTTTCCAGCGTGCTCAGCTAGATAACAGGGTTGCATCGAGCTGACCGTTGGGGGATATTAGAATGTCATCATATACCATCTTACATGCATAGGCTACATGCTCACCTCCTTTCCACAGCAGCTGTCACATTTTGGGGCCGACTAACAGCATCCCCAATACGAGGTGGGTGTGGTACGATATGGCTTGGGCGCCAGCCTCGACTCGCAGCATCCGACCCGACTAGCATCCGACAGGATTGGCATCCGACCAACACCACTATGTCATCTGCTATGCTCGACTTAGTTTAAGACCCTGTTGGGGCGCAGTAAGAAGAGAATGATGGGTGTATCGTGATTTTTTGTTTTGTGTTTTTCCCTCTTCACCAAAACACCACCACACTCGTTGTTCACGTTCGTTGTCGAAAATCCCCAACTGCCACTTGCCGCGATGGCGTTCATTCGTGGGGCTGCCGCCGCCGCCGCCGCCGTCGTCGCTTCGCGCCAGCTGGGATCCGTGCCCGATTTGCCGGGCTCGTGGGCTTACAGGGGATGCTATACTGAGGGTAGCAGCGGCCGCACGTTCGCAGTCCAGCAGCCCGACAGCCAAGACCTCACCATCCAATCTTGCGTCAACACCTGCATCGCGGCAGGCTATAGCGTCGCCGGATTGGAATACGCATCCCAATGCTTCTGTGACAACGCCCTCCGCAACGGCGCTAACAAGACGCAAGATGCGGATTGCAACATGGCCTGCTCGGGCGACGCCAGTCAGGACTGCGGTGCGGGCAATCGCCTCTCCGTCTACTCCAACACTACTCTCACCGTGTTCAAGCCGCCCATTGCGCTCACCGAGGGCCTGCCGGGTTCCTGGGAGTACTACGGATGCGTTGTGTATGTAGAGACTTATCTTGGGTCCCGGGCCATGCAGCCCTACGCTACGACAGAGCTAATCACGATTGCAGCGACGCTATCGACAACCGTGTTCTACCATACATGAGTGAAAACCAGCAGAATGCGACGATTGAAGCTTGTATATCAGGTTGCAGTGAGTTCGGTTATAATGCGGGCGGTATCGAATATGGCTATCAATGTTGTGAGTAATCCAAGCCTAGAGCCTAAACATGCTGCTTGCACAGAAGAAAGTACTAACATGAGTGTTACCTAGTCTGTGGCGACAGCAAGACAGTGACCAAGGGGAATGACGCCGATTGCAATATCCCTTGCCCGGGCGACCCCCTTCACCTATGTGGTTTGTTTACGGATTCTTCGCTATTAGTGTAACCGACCGACTAATTTTGCGTTAGGCGGCGGTAACTTGCTGCAATACTACACCTGGACCGGCGCACCTCTGACGACATGGACAAATGCGCAGGGCAACGCCGCGGGTCGCTACGACTTCATCATGTCGGCGCCTCTTGTGCCCCTGATCAGTGTCGTGGGCATCAACGAGAAGGTCGTGTTCGTGGAGAAGCACGGCACGCAGGTCAACGACAACAGCAGCGGCTCGTTTGAGTTCGATCCCACCCTCGCGCCGCAGTATGGCACCGCCTTCCGCGAGCTCCAGCTGAAGACCGACGTCTTCTGCTCCGCGTCCTTGGTGCTGCCCGACAAGGCCGGACGGCAAATCAACGTCGGCGGGTGGTCTGCAGAATCACTCTACGGCGTGCGGCTCTTCACCCCCGAGCCAGGACTGGGGAAGAATGGGACGAACCAGTGGGAGGAGGACGTCACTACTTTGGCGCTCATGGATGCTCGCTGGTATCCGACCGCCATGATGCTCAGCAACGGCTCCGTGCTGATCATGCAGGGCGAAGACGGGTCGGACGGCCCCGTCGTTCCCACGGCCGAGATCCTCCCGCGACCAGCTGGTGTCACGCAGTCGCTTCACCTGGACTACCTGGCGAACGTCGAGAAGATCAACTCGTACCCCTTTCTGGCCATCCTGCCTTCGGGCAACATCTTCTTCGCTCAGTACAACGAGGCCCGGCTCATCTCGCAGACCGACTTCAGCACGGTCAAGATGCTGCCCAAGATGCCCGGCGCCGTGAACAACCCGGAGTCGGGGCGGAATTACCCCTTGCAGGGCACGATGAGTCTCATGCCGCAGTCGGCCCCCTACACCGACCCGCTCACCGTCTTGATCTGCGGTGGCACGACTGACGGTGCCAACTTTGGCTTGGACAACTGCATCACCATGCAGCCGGAAGCCGCCAATCCTCACTGGACTATTGAAAGAATGGTAAGCGCCGCCTCTCCTCTCCTCTCTTCTTTTCCTCTCCTAATCCTCGCAAATATCCGATATGGCTTTTAAGACGCGTACTAACTCTTACTTAGCCCTCCACCCGCGTCGTCACATGCATGGTCAACCTCCCCGACGGCCGCGTCCTGATCCTCAACGGCGCCTACAACGGCCGCGCTGGCTTCGGCCTCGCCACCAACCCCAACAAAGGCGCCGTGCTCTACGACCCATCGAAGCCCGTCGGCGCACGCATGTCGCAGCTTGCGTCGTCGACCATCGCCCGCTTATACCACTCCGAAGCAGTCCTCATGAACGACGGGCGTGTGCTGGTGTCTGGCTCCGACCCCCAGGACATGATCAACCCCGAGGAATACCGCCTCGAGTACTTCTCCCCCGATTATATTCTTAGTGGAGCTGCGAAACCGACGTTTACGATAACCAATAAGGACTGGGCTTATGGTGCCACTGTGTCCTTCACGCTGACTTCGACGCTGAGGGGCGCGGTGAAGGTCTCGCTTATCGCGGCTGTTGGCTCAACGCATGGGAATAATATGGGACAGCGCACGATCTTTCCCGCCTTTAGTTGTAACGGCTCCGCGTGCTCGGTTACCGCGCCGCCGAATGCGAGGGTTAGTCCGCCCGCGTGGTATCAGATGTTTGTGCTGGATGGCCCGACGCCGAGTCATGCTGTTTGGGTTCGCATCGGGGGCGATCCGGCGGGGATCGGTAATTGGCCGGATTTGCCGGGGTTTACGGCGCCGGGGGTTTGAGGAGGGGCAGAAGCGGTAGTGGGAGGTGAGCTTTGGTGATGTTTTTTTAGATATCAACACTGCTACTGCCACCGCCGTGTGAACGAAGACATGTCGTGGGAGAGTTCTGTTTGGAATAATTAGCTAGTTAGCTTGGTTTTTCTCAGTCGTGTAATTTTTAATGCTGTAATGAGGGAATGAATTGAAAAGCTACGATGGACGCGTCTTGGATCTCATCGTCTTGTGTTCTGTCGGATGCTGTTGTTCATTTGGCTCAATGTTGACTATGTCGCTTGCTTGATTGCTTCCCTGCTCTGTAGTCCATCATGTTACTTAGTTGGTTTAGAATATCAACTTGGAAGCGATGATTGCGAGATTTGAGAGTTTTGACATTTCTTTCCTCCCTCCCTCCTAGTCATACCAGCGTGTAAGCGAAGCAGAACTTGGGATCTGCACTGATTAAGTAATTACATACTTGGTGTAGTACGGATTGTCGCAGGGTGTCTCGTAAACTCGCCAATCATAGTTACACAGATCCCCTGGTAACCTCTTTCAGCAACTGGTTCGTGGGGTGACAGCTCGCTATAATGCCAAGAACGCCAACCTTAAGAGCTGGAGCAGTAATTACTAATCACATTTAAGCGAGCATACAAGACCCGGGGGGCCGGGGCATGCTAAGTTAATGGTATGTATATCAGAATAGTTTATCAACGGACGATCGAGAAGAAAGCTCTTGGTGTGATGTCTTTCGGTGGCATATTTCTTGATCACTGCCTCAATAATGTGAATCCCTTAGCAGATTGATCTCTCGGACCTTCATTTATTCGTCAGCCAGCCAACATCAATCTGTTCGCAGCTAGGCTTCCTGTTATACACTCACTCTGATAAACCAAATATGCCGCGTTCTGTGTCAAGGAGGTCATTACTGATGGGATTCTTGACTCACCCTGAAAGAGAAAATCATTGAATCTAAAAATCTTTCGAAGCGGTGAAGTTGCGATCCATTTATGAGGTGGAGAGGGTTTAAAACACAATCAGAGATAAGTAGTGTGTACCAAACGTTGTTGGTTTTCGAAATCTCAAACCCAAGCCTTGATAACACTTGGATGCTCGAATGGTTTTCCAGTGGAACTAACGTCATGCAAAAACAGCCAAGGGTTGTTTGATTTGGCTGTCAAACAAGGTTGGATGGGGTCAAAGTCCTACCCAGACAATCAGACAATATCCTGCGAATGTCGCAGTATCGAAGCGAACCTGTTGGTTAGTAGCAATAGCGGTCGGTACCCGAGCTCGGGCCCGAGGCCCCGATAAGGTCTATTATATCGGTCTACAGGGCTCTAAAGTCTATAATTGTCAGATTCGAGCCAATTGTTCTGTTATTGTTGTTGTTAATGAGAAGAGTCTTCTCTGTAGCTAGGTGTCTACTACTAGTGTTGCTCTAGTGGGTACTAGGGTGGCGCAGTATTCTTGGCTCACCCCATATAAGGATAGAACTCCTGATCCAAGTCATATCGTTATATCCAACACATTGCTTGATTTCTTTCATAGCTGGAATACCGGCCGCAAAAGGCAAAGCGGGAACCGAGTAAAAACAACCCAAATAGTAAGATCTAGCGAATAGCACTAAAGGTCTATCGACAAAGCAAGAAAGGATAAAGAAGGTCTATACCTTTTGTTATAAATTGAAACATCGCTATTTACCGATTATTAGAGAACTAAGGCAGTATCTTAAACCCATATTACAACTTAGCTATAATAACTCGTCCAAGTGCTAGCAACGCCAGCCCTAATGCCTTTACTAACAACCAGTCCTCAACCTCTACGAAGGAAGGAAAGATTTACCTATCCCAACCGGCTACCGCCCGCCTTTTGGGACAAATTGTCCGAAGTCCCTCTAACTAAAAACGCTATACGAGAGCTCGAAAGAAGGAATACTGAAGAGTCTTTGCATACACAATTTCTCGGTACTCCCCCGCCTCGTAGACCCATTATGCAACGCAGCGTTACGCAGTATCTTAACCGCATCAGACGCTTTGCAAGAAGAGGAGGTCCTAACCTGTCCGGTTTACGAGGAGTGGGTTAGACCCTTGTCTGTCTCCCTTACCTATCACAGAGTCTGATAGAATACCTGGTTGGCTAGTATCGCTGTAGGCCAAGCATTGCGAGCAGGGCGGCCATGAACAATAATTTGCAGTCCCATCTCGGTCGTCGAAAACGTGGCTCGGCTGACGCGCTAGAAAGCGCCCCTACGCCACCACGGGCTAGCACTAAGAAAACTAGCCCGTACGACCGGGCCTTTCAACAGATTCTGATTGACTATGGAATTTACCCCAATAAATATAGATATCCTAACGAGCAAACACCCCCGCCACCAGAAAATTTGGAGGAGATTATACAAGTGATGGCACAGCCACGGCTATCTCTATCTCCTTTGTTTTTAACTCAAAGAGACTTTGAGGACTTTACACAAAAAGATGCCGATGCTTATAACGAGGCGCAAGTTATGACTTCTATATTACCTATCATCGAAGGAGACGTAAGGAATGGTAGGTCGGTTGCTGGGCAAATTCTACTTACAAACTTAGAGGACCCAACGGTTGACTTACTTATACCTGGCAATCCCGATCGATATTACGGCGCCCGTCCTGAACAGCTCGACCGACGGGTTCGAATACAACTCGGTAAACACATTATGCCGTCAACACAGCATGATCTTCCTATCGTGCCCAACTTTTTCTTGAATGTGAAAGGCCCAAAGGGATCCCCAGAAGTAGCCGAAAACCAGGCATGTTACGACGGCGTGCTGGGAGCGAGGGGCCTGAACAGTCTTCAAGCGTACAGCGACTCAGATTTGGACTCGAGCAGCAAGGCATATACTCTAACGTCGACTTACCAAAAGGGTCTTCTAAAGATATATGCCAGCTATCCACTACCACGGGCTGACCCAGGGATGCGCCGCGAATATGCAATGATGCAGGTCAACGCCTATGCCCTAACTGGTAATATCGATAACTTTAGGATTGGAGTGAGTGCGTATCGCAATGCACGAGACTGGGCAAAGCAAAAAAGAGACGAGGCAATCCAAAGAGCCAACGAAACAGTAGTACGAGATGAACGCGATATACTATCGTCATCTAGTCACTATAATCTCCATAATACTACTGTCAAAGTAAATGGAGGTACAAGTACAGATATGCCCCGGGCTAAGCGTGTGCGAAGGGTTACTAGGTAATAACTTAGCAGCACAAGATTAGGAAAACAAGCCTGCATCCTAATATTAATTGAGATTATTTCCAACTACGAGAGAGCACGGACTGTGGTATCTACATGCTTGGGTTTGTTCGGGAATTCCTTCAGACACCTCGGAAATTCGCTGAGGCAATCGAAAATGGACAGCGTCTCGATTGGGACATTAATGAATCCGTATTACGCAAAGACATAAGAGCCAATCTTGCCGCTGCTTGCGAGGCTGCTGTCACACGGGTCTCTTCCGGGCTACCCAAATAGGAAGCCTACGCGCCCTAGCCTCTAATGGTATAGACGATTAGATCAGAGCTACGGATCTAGAAGGTCATGAGGACCTCCGTATGCAGGCGACAGCTAACAGGCATAAGTGAAGCGTTGCCGCAGACCCGAGGGAGGTCCGAAGCCGGCCTCGAGGGCTGCCAGAAGGAGCATAAATAGAAGGGATTCCTCCAGCCTGGAGTAGAGGCTTTAGGAGGACATGGACCCTTTTATGCCCTAGAGAATTATTAGTTAAATTGAAGTCTATTCCAAGCCCTAGAAATTTAGCCCTTGTTACAATAAACGGCGAGGAGATGGAACCCAGTCGAGCTCAATTGGGTGGGTTAGGTTAAGCGAATGCGAACAATCCGGGGGTAGGCTCGTGCTCAGGCCCATAAACAAAACTCTGGAGGCATGGTAGGACAGCCAGGTGAGCCAGGGTTGAGTCTTCGATCTGCTTGCCAGTTAGTGATCGTAACAGGCAGGCTTGCGGTGGGACCGGCAGACAACATGCCATGTGTGTTGCGTCGGGGTTTAGGATCGCTAGGGCTATGTGCCGCCTGTTGCCCAAAACAGCAAATTAGGACTCTTGGCCTACGTGATATCGCAGTGCCAACCGCGAAGCCAAGAGACAAGGCATATAGTTCCGCCAGGGGTAATAGTTCGAAGCCAGGACGTGATGATGAAGGGATTATAAGATAGATAGAGTCCCACGACTCCATTTGTGATTCAGTTGACTATTGACGAAGAAAAACAATAGCACAAGCCTCATAGCTGGTTTTTCTTTTTTGACGAAAGTACACGATTAAGGAACATTGGACGCAATGAAGATCTCGAGTATCCTAGCCACCGCGGCCCTCGCAGCCTCAACAGTATCCGGATGGGACCACTCCGAGCGTTGTGAAGACATTCAAGACCTTTGCTTGTTGGACTTTGGTAAGCATATCATCACTCATTTCCTTCTACGAAAGTTTAAGTCGCTGACTTCAAGCCTCTCAAAGTCTGGTGTAACCGCGATGGGGACTGCGACTTTCCCGAAAGATCCTATCGCCGTTCACCCAGCGGCAACGTGGCATACCCGTTGCTCATCTCGAGCCATACATACAAGATCAGTTGGCGGGCGAGTCAGCAAAACGACACGCCGATTGTGTTCAGCTGGCAGATGAACAACATCACCTGGGAGAAAAGTAAGTCGTCGAGAGATCATCAGTTTACCCATGATCAGCTTCCAGCTAGTTCCAAGACTGTTCACAATAAAACACAACATAACACGAGACAAAATGAGTGAGTGATGAGTAACTTGCTTACACAAGCAACCAACAGACCTAACCTCGAAGGCCACCAATTTCATCTTCCGCGCCGACGAGCTCCTCGCCGACTTCCCCACGGCCCGCCACACCAACGTCAGCCGGGGCGACGCCTGGGAAGCCGCGTCGCGGGCGCCCGACAACAGAATCAGCATCTCGCGCGGGCCTCTGCCACGGGGCGGCGCCAACCGCGGCGCCTCGGTAGACGTCGGGCAGCAGTTCCAGATCGCGTCCAGTGCGACGACGTTCTATCTCGACACGCAGGCAAAGATGACGCGCGACAACACGGACGGCAAGTGGAAGCTTGGTGTTGGCATCGGCGTCGGCGTTGGTGTGCCGATTCTCCTTGCTTTGACGGCTGGCGCGGCTTGGATGGCGGGGAAGAAATCAGGGGGCAAGCATCAGACTAAGGAGGTTGCGACACCGCAGTGATTGATTGGGCCGTGATTAGTCCACTTTCAGTCGCTATGAATGCTTGTAATCTCTTAGGGATACGTTACACTACACTGTAATATTGAAGGAAAGCGAAGGAGTTTGATGTTAGGGTTGTGGGATCAGCTGTATACGATTATTATCCATGATCAATAACATTCAAGTGTGTCACTATTAAACTAAAAAATCTTTCGTTCAATAATCTAAGCCTTGGCCCTTATAATTATAAAAATACTATATCTGTCTCGATTCTTATAGCCCTGTATATACTTATGCCTCCTAACTATAATAGGATCACTAACGCGAAATTAATCAAGTATATATTTAAAAAACTCTTAGCTAGCAAAAGTATAATCCCCTATTAATTATACTAAGAACATGGAAAAACATACTAAGCGTGGGATGGAAATAAAGAATATATAACTATTGTATCTCGTTCAACTTATATGTTGACCCTTAACACAGCCTGCACCATAGTATATCAGGAATTGAGCAAGTAGGCTATATAAATCGCGTTGATGAAGGCCCTGCATTATCAACTGAAACACTTTAGAGCTGGGATATTGGAATGGAGTCGATCGTGGAAGATTTTAAGACAGTCGGCTTTGTTGTTTCCCAACGCTGTCTTGTTGACTGCTTGGGTTTATCGATACTGTAGCCTTGAACTATGATGGAATGTTCCATGCACATCGCTTCGTTGTTCCTGAGGGTGTGATCACGTTGGTAGCCTATATTGCCTAGGCGTATAATTAAATCAAAGTCGTCATGATGCTTCTTGTCCTTTTCACCATCCTCCATCTGGGCCACTGAACCAACCGAACCAACCTAGTGAACCAAGTCTCAATTTATTCGATTCATCATGGTAGGTAAAGAGATAGGAACCCCAGGAAGACCTGAAAAGACCGTGCAGGTTCGGAACAGATGTCCGGGCGTTTCTCAGAACCAAGCCCAGAAAGCCCTGAAGGTAAGAATTCCTGGACTAATCGTCTGACATTCTCCTACGTGGGATATTGACTATCCTAGCGTTTTGATGGCGATGTTGAAAAGGCAGTGCTACATTTACAAGGCAAGGTAAGCTTTGACTTCCTGACCGTTGATGGGCTCAAGTCGGAAAACCTTCTCCGCAGGTTCTGATGAAATTCTCCAACGCCAGGGGACATATTTACGTCCACTAGATACAACACACGAGAGTCAACCAGATGAAGATTTCTCATCCTACCTAAAACTACCAACCATAACCCACTCAAGTTCGCTATGCTATGAAATCCTATATGAGTCAACATTCGATCTTGGAGCTGTTGTCGGCACATTGCAGTCAGAAGACTATTTAGATCAGATCTCTCAATACCTGGCATACTATCACAAGGATGATAAGCAGCAACTAGCGAACGACATCAATGGTGATGTTCAAGGATTCCCAGCCATCTTCTACGTGGTAGCGGCAAACGATGCAGAGCTGATCCGCCGGTGGGTTCAATATGGCGGCGATCTAAACGCGACTCACGGGGCCAGCGGCATGCCCTTGATTGCCTTCATCATTCTCCGCGGTGATCGGCCCCGCCTCCAGTCAACCGAGATTCTACGGGAGCTTCTCAGTCTAGGGGCTTCGCCATTCGTGATTCCGGCCGCGTTCTACCAGAGGTTTAATAGAGAGCTCCCAGAGTTTGGACCTGTGGAAACGGATCTTGATGACATACAGGAGGACAACAAGCTTTGGTGCAAGCCTCATGTTCGAACACTGCTTTCCGCTGCTCTGAGTCTCACGCAGCGTTACTTGTTAGATCGAGCGGCGCGCGTCAAGCCAGTCTCCGAACGCAAGCGCATTCTAGCACGCAAAAAGAACGCCGTGGCACTCCTTGGGCTAAATCTGCTTATCATCGGCCAGGAAATGGCTGTGGACTCATTGAAAAGCATGCTTCTGCAGTAGGTCCACGAATATTGACATTGCTGGCCAATACTAAATTTCTATTCCAGTCACATCGGAATGGCAAGCAAAGAGCCTGTGGTCTTGCTCTTTGCGGGTCCCAGCGGCCACGGGAAGACAGAACTTGCCCGAAGAGTTGGTGATTTGATGTCGCTAGAACTCCATACTGTCGACTGCACCATGTTCGCCCGAGAGGATGAGCTATTCGGATCAAAGCCGGGGTACCATGGCGCTGATGAAGGCGCACCTTTGAACAACTTTCTGTCAAGAAAGACAGGAGAAACATCAGTCGTATTCATGGACGAATTCGAGAAGACTTCAGTTGGCGTCCGCAATGCATTATTCATCCCTTTTGATCAAGGTATACGTTGCTTCTCTCACTGCACTTTGCCAGTCACTAACAATGTGACACAGGGGAGTACATAGACCGTCGACGCTCTTCTAAGGTCAACTGTTCGCAGACGATATGGATACTTGCCACAAATGCATTCGACTATGAGATCCACTCGTTTTGCGTGCGCAATAAAGAACTGCTGAAAAACACCGTCGATTTACGACGCTCTCCCGTTTTCACAAAGCTCGTCTCACTCTTGTGGAAGCAATGCGTGACGCATTTCGGAGCGCCCTTGACGGGTCGCATCAAAGAGATAGTTCCATTCCTGACTCTCACCCCCGACGAGGCGGCCATCGTGGCGGACAAGAGATTCATGGAACTGGAGGCGCGGTTTTCTCGCCCGGTCAAGCTCTCGTCGATGATGGAAGACGAGAATTTGGTAGGCAGTATCCGCCTCGACATCGCTCGCGACTCTGTCGTTTGCTCCAATATTGCCGGAAACCATTACATACCTGAGTTGGGCGCGCGCAGCATATTCTCTGGAATCGAAAGGGTGGTTTGCCGCCCGTTAGTCAACATGTATCTAGATGATGGAGATGATTTTGCAGAGGATCAGGCGGAAACGAGATTCCTTGTTGATGTCAATGAGGACAACGAGATGGAAGTGCTGCCTAACTGATGCCAGGTCTGCAGTGGCGTATCAGTGTTGTTGCATGCATGGTATGAGCAGTCCGGGGATGCGAGATGGCAGGATCTTGTCCGTGAAGTTCTTTGGTGGATGTACCTAGCGTAAGTACCTAAAACAGCGCGGTCACTGCCCAGGTGACTGATGACTGGTTGAGGCCTAGGTACCTCTCTAGGTACACTATAACAGCCCCGCTATTGTGGGACCGCGCTTAGACGCGCTTCGAGCAAGCAAGACGCGTTGATTGATTTATCGCAGGCTTTCCGTCATACACCTATTCTGGTACATTCAACGATATTGCCGTATACAATACCACGAATTCACCAACTGCACGAATCTTACTGGCTATCCGTAACACAATCCCATCATTTCGTTGTACTCCTGTGTTAATCTCACCCCATTGCACCGGCGATATGGCGAACGCCCTCGACAACTACGATGTGGAGGACGACCCATTTGCCAGCTCGGGCGACGAGGCAGCCCCGAAGAACGGCCACACAGATTCACAATCCAAAAAGCGTAAAGATGCCAGCGGCCTCGGCCTCGGCATCGACGAGGCCGTCTCCGTGACCAAGAAACCCAGGGTGCCGCGCGTCAAGCTGGACGAGAATCGGCTGTTGTCCGAGAACGGGATACCCAAGTTACGGAGCAAGGCCCAGAATCTCAAGTTCAAGGGGAAAGGTCACGAGGTACGCATCCATGCCATTAATTCACATACTTACTCATGCTTCCCTCGCAACATCACATCCCGCAAACCTTTGCACTGACTGGTTGACTAATTATGTCTCTTGCCGAGCAGTTCTCCGACGCGTCGCGGCTGCTGTCGTTTTACCAGCTCTGGCTCGACGACCTCTTCCCCAAAGCCAAGTTCGTGGACGCGCTGAGCATGGTCGAGAAGGCGGGGCACAAGAACCAGATCCGGCTGAAGCGCATCCAGTGGATCGACGAGGGGCGGCCCAAGCCCGCCGGCTTCGAAGACGACAACGACAACGACGACGACCTCTTCGGCGACGCGAACCAGCCCCAAGAGAGGGACGCCGCCCTGTTCCCGGCCCGCGTGGCCCCCATCTTCCAGCACAGCTTGGACAGGGCTGCCAAGACGCCGGCAGTAGACGACGATCCGTTCGGGGACGATGATATCTATGGTACGAGCCCCACGCGGAAGGCGAACGCTGCTTCGGCTGCCAATGGTGCAGATGAGCCAGACGAGGATGAGCTGGACGCCCTCATGGCCGAGGACGAGGCGCAGCGAACAATAAATACAACTACAACTACAACAACACCACCCACCTCGTTATTTGGAAATGGAAAACCCACGCAGCCAATAGTTACGCGGCGTGTGCCCGACGAAGACGACAACAACAACGACGACGACCTAGATGCGCTCATGGCCGAGGCAGAAGCAGAACCTACTTTTACGAAAACAGCCAAGCCGATCAGTCACCGACCCGCGAGAAAACCAGGCTTCATAGACGATGATGACGACGATGAGGGCGACGACCTTGATGCGCTCATGGCGGAGGCGGAGGCGGAGGCGCAAGGGTCCTCGGGCGACAAAGCGCCACCACCCAAAACCGCTGCCCCAAAAGCGGACGAGGGCACGACTGGGGCGCGGGATGTGGACGAGGAGGAGGAGGCAGCGATGGCGGAGATGGAGGGGCTATGGTGATGGTCATTTGATTCTAAGTTATATAGGTCTACTACGTCTCTGGGCGTGAGAGATGTTCATGCTAAGAGCATTGTATTGCATGGCGTTGATGGATTTTTTGCGGTCTGGGAGACCTTGGGCATGACTTGGAAGCTTGCATTATGAGATTTTGTAATGCCCGCGAATTTCCGTCCGAGGCTCAACAATCACTAGGTACCTACTAGGTAGTTGGACAGGCTCAACAGGTTACCGAGGTACTTGGACAAGGGTTCTCAGAAATATGAGGCTGCTTTATCTATTTCTATATTTGTCCAATTGCACGGACGAAGGCCATTGTTCATAATTGGTTATCTTGATGTTCCAGTTGAAGGGCAGAAACAGATCCGAAGTGGAGTGTTCAAAGGCTCCCAAGTGACGTCGGGTCTTTGGCGGGGTAGCTAGCACCCTAGCTAGGGCCCTCGGGCACTAAGAATTCGAATTCCCAGGCGTGCCAGGGTCTCGACGCCGGCTGTCAACTGCTAAACCCAGCCAAGTACCCCGCGTGCCCGCCATGCCCACCTGCACGCGAGGAACGCCGGCAGCAGGGTGTACCCTTCTCAGCTGTAGGCAATTATCGTGGCATCATCACTCACTGATTTTGGTGCATCTTCAAAATACCTAGAATCGTCGACTACCTAATTCCTTTCCTCAACCACACACACGGTCCCTACCTCACGGGTTTTGAATTCTAGGCTTTGCCACCTACCCGAATTCTGTTGCTGCATTTTTAATTCTTTCATTTTAATATCAAGTGCCAAGTGGAGATTTAACCTTGAAAACATCGCATCGCATCGCCATGGCGTCGCCCGACGGCCCCGAAGGGCTCGTCGAGGCCATGCAGAGGCTCCATGTCGCCAACACGGCCGTCGCCGACGACTTCAACATCGATGACCTGCTGTTCCAACAGCGCCCCCGTAAACGCACCAAGCAGGACCCCGACCAGCTCAAGGCCGAGCTCGAGGCCAAGTACCTGACGCCGTCGTCGACCTTCTCGCCCGAGTGGCTTAACCGGCTGCAGCAGCGCTGGGACAGCCCAGCCGATCTGACCCAGCTCTTCCGCATCGCGCCTACCCAGTCCCGCACCGTCACCCGCTTCCAGCGCCACGGACTCGAGGGCAGGGTCACCGGCTACCGCAACGTCACCGTCCCCGCCAACACCGCCACCGCCAAGAACTCGACCTCGCTCACCCGCAAGCCCGGAGGCCGCGCCGACTTTGTGCGTGGTGCTGCCGGCTTCTTCCCCTTCGCCCCCGGCGGTCTGGAGGGTGTCGAGGCCGCCGCCGCCGCCGAGGAGCAGCTGCTGCGCTCCACCGCGACTGTCGATGGCACCAAGGGCAAGCTCGAGCGTGTCATCCGGCTCGGTGCTGAGGGCGGTCTGCTCGAGGTCGCCCCTGGTCTCGAACGCGGTATCGACTTCACCAAGAAGAAATCCACTGTCGACGAGAAGGAGGCCAAGGCTATCGAGACCGAGCTAGATCAGGACCCGGAGGACAGCCCTGTGAAAGAGAAGGATGAGGTCAACGGCTATGACAACGCCAACGCCAACGGCGCCGACGACGAGACACCCACCGACGAGGAGGAAGAGGATATTGACGCCCTTCTGCCCGTGGAGTTCCCAGCTCTTGAACCGCACGCGAACCTAGCCACCTCGAGCGCCAGGAAGGCCGGCCGAGAGTGGGCCCATATGGTCGATACCAACAGAGACATACCCAACTTCCGCGAGCTGGTCCCGGACATGGCCAGGGAGTGGCCCTTCGAGCTTGACACCTTCCAGAAGGAGGCTGTCTACCACCTCGAGAACGGCGATTCCGTCTTCGTCGCCGCCCACACCTCGGCCGGCAAGACCGTCGTGGCCGAATACGCCATCGCCTTGGCCGCCCGCCACATGACCAAGGCCATCTACACCTCCCCCATCAAAGCCTTGAGCAACCAGAAGTTCAGAGATTTCCGCGAGACCTTCGATGAGGTCGGTATCCTGACCGGTGACGTTCAGATCAACCCCGAAGCGAGCTGTCTGATCATGACCACCGAGATTCTGCGCAGTATGCTCTACCGAGGCGCCGACTTGATCCGCGACGTCGAGTTCGTCATCTTCGACGAGGTCCACTATGTCAACGACTTGGAGCGAGGTGTGGTCTGGGAGGAGGTCATCATCATGTTACCCGAGCACGTCACGCTTATCTTGCTCTCTGCTACGGTGCCCAACACGCATGAGTTCGCCTCCTGGGTCGGCAGGACGAAGCAGAAGGACATCTACGTCATTTCTACCCCGAAGCGACCCGTGCCTCTCGAGCACTACCTATGGGCCGGCAAGAACATACACAAGATCGTCGATCACCAGAAGAAATTCATCGAAAAAGGCTGGAAAGAAGCTGACCAAGCCATGCGCGGCAAGGACAAGGCTCTCCCAGCTCCTGGCCCTGCTCGTGGCGGAGGCAACCAGCAGCGCGGCAACCAGCGCGGCGGTGCTCGAGGGGGCAATCAGCAACGTGGCGGCCAGCGCGGCGGCGGTGGCCAGCAGCGAGGCAGAGGCGGCGGCGGTCCCCCGCGGGCCTCGCATGCTCCCGGTCATATGGGCCGCGGAGGACGACCTGGTGGTCACTCATCGGCTGCGCAAGACAAGAATTTGTGGGTGCACTTGGTGCAGTTCTTGCGAAAGCAGAGTCTCCTGCCTGCCTGCATATTCGTCTTCTCCAAGAAGAGGTGCGAGGAGAACGCAGATGCTCTGAGTAACCAAGATTTCTGCACCGCTCAAGAGAAGAGTCACATTCATATGATCATACAGAAGTCTATTGCACGTTTGCGACCCGAGGATCGCGTCCTACCCCAGATCATCCGCATGCGCGAACTCCTCGGCCGCGGTATCGCTGTGCACCACGGTGGACTATTGCCTATTGTCAAGGAGATTGTTGAGATTTTATTCGCTCAGACCCTGGTCAAAGTCCTCTTTGCTACGGAGACGTTTGCTATGGGACTAAATCTACCTACAAGGACGGTGGTCTTCTCGGGTTATCGCAAACACGATGGCCACTCTTTCCGCAACCTACTGCCCGGCGAGTACACCCAAATGGCAGGCCGAGCTGGCCGTCGTGGTCTTGATCCTGTGGGGTCCGTCATCATTGTTCCTCCTGGGAATGGCGAGGAAGCACCGCCCGTCATTGATCTTCAGAAGATGATTCTGGACCCGCCTAGTAAGCTGCGGTCCCAGTTCCGGCTGACTTACAACATGATTCTCAACTTGCTCCGAGTTGAGGCATTGAAGATCGAAGAGATGATTAAGCGCAGTTTCTCCGAGCATGCTACCCAGCAACTACTGCCCGAACACGAAAAGGCCGTCAAGATTTCAGAGGCCGATCTCGCCAAGATCAAGCGCGAACCCTGCAGCATCTGCAACGGGATCGTGGACGAATGTCATCAAGCGGCCATGAACTACAAGCAACTCACACAGGACCTCTACAAAGGCCTCCTGAGCATTCCTATTGGGAAGAAGCTGTTCACAAAGCAACGCTTGATTGTTTGGAATAAGGAGGGTGTGCGAACGCCGGGTGTTCTGCTCAACGAAGGTGTCAGCACCAAAGTACATGGTGATCAGCCCACCGTCGGCGTGTTGGAGATCAAGACGGGTCGTGAAACAAGAGACTCGTCAGATATTCTGCCCTTCGTGAAAGAGTTCAGACCGCTTCTCAAAGCCTTGCCACAGCAGAAGAGGAACATCTCGGTCCGGACGATAATGGTTCCCCTGAGCGACATTGAGTGCCTCACCACGACGCTCGTGGAGGGCATAATACCCGAATTCTTCCAAGGCGGCGAGAGCAGGGCCCAGGCCAAGGACAACATGCTCAAACTCTGCAAGACGTGGGAGTCGGCCATATGGAACGAGGTGAGCTTGGCCAAGATACGGAGCATGAACCTGCAGGAGATCATACAGAAACGGCAAAAAGAGGCAGAGAACATTATAAAGACGGCGACTATGCAATGTCCCAAGTTCTTGAAACACGTAAGTCAGCTTGTCTCCCCAATCCCATTCCATACTCAGATGACACGAGGGCCCTTCGAGTTGTCTTGCCCCACCCTGGGCATAGTGGTTGATATCGCTAACACTGTCCCAATCTAGTATGCTATGTGCCATGACCAATGGCTGATCCAAGAACACATCTCCTCCCTCCGCCAAGCCCTCTCGGATCAAAACCTACAGCTCCTCCCCGACTACGAGCAGCGCATTGAGGTCCTCAAGGACCTCTCGTTCGTCGACTCGGAAACACGCATCCAGCTCAAGGGCAAGGTGGCCTGCGAGATCCACTCGGCCGACGAGCTCGTCCTCACTGAGCTCATCCTGGACAACGTGCTCGCCGACTACGAGCCCGCTGAGATCGCGGCGTTGTTGTCCGCCTT
The DNA here is from genome assembly GCA_022453515.1 of Astrocystis sublimbata. Lineage (NCBI taxonomy): Eukaryota > Fungi > Ascomycota > Sordariomycetes > Xylariales > Xylariaceae > Astrocystis > Astrocystis sublimbata. The sequence goes on along the minus strand of JAJNNY010000060.1, from coordinate 30,108 downwards.
TGTGTTCCAGGAGAAAACAGACAGCGTGCCGAAGCTGACGGGCAATCTCGAGCGCGGCATGAAAACCATCATCGAGATTAGCGAGAAAGTAAATAACGTGCAGACGGAACGGCAAGTCATCCAATCGAGCGAAGACAGCAATGATTTTGTGAGCAGGCCGCGGTTCGGGCTCATGGAAGTCGTCTATGAGTGGTCCCGGGGCATGAGCTTTAAGAACATCACGGACTTGACGGATGTGCTGGAGGGCAGCATTGTGAGGTGCATCACGCGGTTGGACGAGACGTGTAGAGAGGTAAAGAACGCCGCAAGGATCATTGGCGATCCGGAGCTGTATCAGAAGATGACGACGGCGCAGGAGTTGATTAGACGGGATATCACGGCGGTGGCTAGTTTGTATATGTAGATTTGGGTTGGATTGGGTTAAGTGGAATGATGCAAGAGTGCAAAGCTAAAGTTAAATATGGAATGGGGGCCATTCGAAGTTGGGATTTGAAGGATGGAAGACGGAAGATGTTGGAATGGTGGAGATACCTTGATGTTGGTCATGATGTTATGAGCATGGACTGGAGCCGGAAATGGAACTGGAAATTCAAGTAACGGATGTTATGTTACAAGTTACAACGATACCAATTGAAAATTCCCTAAAGAGACCGATCTCGATCAAGACTACTCTGAGGCGAAGGGAGGGCTCGGGCAAATGATCTTAGTAAACCTTGGGGGCCACAGACGTAATATAATAAGAGTTGTGTGGGACCTTGTAAAGTTCATATTCCCGAGAAAACCTCGGGTTTAAAGTGAATCCAGAGTCGAAGCGTTATGTCCAATAGGTAGCTCAGCTCCTCTTTGGATGAAACTGTGTCTTGGCTTAGCTCTGGCTCTAATAATGTTAGGACTATTTTTATCGCAACGAGAATTGAGCCACAAGTCCTATCTATGCTGAGTCCCCTAAACACTGTTTTGTCGTTAGCGTAATCAGCCTTCTTACTAATCTACGCAAGCACTTGAGGCTGAGACTCGCGTCCTACGTCCTTCCTAAAATCCTATCAGAAGTAAAGAGCTTCTTGTCCCGCATAGATATAATCCTATAAATATTGAGGGTTCCCACGAAACGGATAGTGCTGGCTAATATCGTGACATATCCAGTTTGTGTTATTCATGTTTTTGTGTATGGCACTCGTGCACCATGATGCTCGGCACTTGCTATATGAACATGATCATAGCAATTTCATACCTTTCTTGTTCTAGGAGTACTTGATAGAGCCCAGCTATCGATGATTCGCTATTAAAGCTGTTGACAACAATGACCACCTCCGAATATCCTGTTTACACAGGAGTTTGGACAAACTGGTCTCGAGGGCCCATCTTTGGCGCAACACTTACACTAAGTCGAGACGATGCGAACCTTGTGATTGCACTGATAGCCTTCTTTATTTCTTTTGTTGCAACTAGGGTTTGGAGAATACTCTGCTTCATCATGCATAGAGTCCACTCCAAGTCTGTTCCTCAAGAGGCCGTTTATTATCAGCATCAAGTGAGCAAATCTTCTCAATACCCCCATTTTACCATCTTACCATTACCCAGGGTATGCTTCAGGACAGCCGTCTCACATACCACATCGAGTCTTTTCCAATCTTATGACAAATGAGGATAAAAGCCGGCTGACTCACAAAAGGCAATCTTGCGCAACACTTCCACAGCAGAAGACGGCATATGGCTACTTCTACCGTTGGCATGGGCAAACAGACGCTCAAAGATACCTCATCTACGCCCCTTGTCAACGGCAGCAGTAGCTGTCCTCTGCACAGTGTCGTTCACCATAGCGGGCGGCTACTCCTCTCGCGCATCGATAGCAATCGGCGACGAGGTCCTGATCCAAAGCGCCAATTGCGGCTATCGGAGTTCGGCGTCTTTCACCCAGCGAACAGGCGCTGCGAATTCTTATTTCGGCGATCGCATTGATGATGCGGCTCGCTATGCTGCGCAGTGTTATTCTAATAGTAGTAAAAGTGCAGCTGGGACAACGGTTTGCGATCAGTTGACGCTGAGGAGCATACTAGCACACATTGACACTCAGGCGCCATGTCCCTTTGATGATACCATGTGTCGAGACACCTCGAACAACTTGCGTATTGATTCCGGGCTCTTGGATAGTCATGCCCATTTCGGCCTTAATTCTCCGCCTGGTGAGAGGGTCAAGCTGAGAAGTATCCTGCATTGTGCGCCGATCATCACGGAGGGCTACACTAGTCTGTATTTCAACGAGTTTCCGGACAAATCACTTGATGGCTCGACCTTGTACCATTATGGTGGATATCCCTTTGCGCAGAGGAAGGATTACGCTTATCTTGCCAGGCCGCTGAGGGAGCAGTACGCGGCTATGTTTTCGAATGATTCCACGATCACGTACTCGAATTTTGATTTGCAGTATGTCACTTTGGTTATTTCCCCTTCTTGAGGATCATGTAATACTGGGTCGCTTTTAAAGCAACTAGTTACGTCCCCATGCTAACTGATTATGGTAGATTCGGCTCCGTCATCATCGAAGACAAAGCCCCTTCTGCATATAGCATACAGCCAATAGAATCCATTACTCGACGCGACGCAGATACATTCATTCTCTTCCTCCTGGGCAACGGAGTCCTGTTCCTCCAACCTTCACATGATCCATGGTACCGTGTCGCGCCGCTGGGCGTTGAAATGAGCGAATACGAGCCCAACACAGAGGCCAGCGCTCAGCTGTTCATCCCCCAAGAACCAGCCTCGCCCCTTGGCTGCACTGCCCAGTACCAGTTCTGCGATGGCGCCGAGTGCGGGCCGCTTGCGAGTCAAAGGGATGCTATTGCTGGAGCGGCTCATCTTTTCGGAACTACATACGCGGAGTTCGAGGCTGATAACGCTACTACGGAAAAAGCGGCTCGTTTCATACACTTTGTCAAGTCGGTTGTCTCTCCCAACGCGCCGTATATTGATGAGATACTTGGCCACCTGGGACCGCAGGCCCTGCTGTCGCAGAATAATATCAATGAGGGCTGGCTTTATGAGCTCGAGCCGGACCAATGGAAGAAAGACCTTACGAATCTGTGGCAGATCTTGATGGCGGGGTACCAGTCTGTGCCGTTGGACGCTGCGTACGGTCCGTCGGACCCGGATGTTTTGGGGGATTGGGTTGGCTTTACTGCGCCGGTGTTTAGAAAGCTTTGTGATAATCAAGTATGTGTCGCTGCCCTGCACTCACTCCCCAGTAAACTTTGAGGAATCATTTATGTGAGAAAGCGACTCTAAACTCCAGCACAGAAAATGCGAAGCACATCGTACGCCTCCTTCAGCCTATTTGCTCTTGTCTTCATATCTGCTGTTGGCGCGCTTCTTGTTGTGTTCAGCTACGTTATCGAAACGCTATTTAGTGCACACGGCTCGGGGCTTGACTATAAGCTTCTGGAGTGGAAGACTAACTCCACTCTGCAGCTGCAGCGGTCGGCGTACGAGGCTAGGGATATGGGGACTTGGACGCGGTGTACGGATGTTGTTCCCGTTACTAAGATGGGTGAGGTTTTGGGTGGCTTAGATGTTGAGGACCCTGGGCATCCGCTTATTTGTTAGGGAAGGGAAGGAGGGTGTGCCTACTCATGGAAATGTTGATTCGTGAAATGCAATCGATTGTGGTTATTTAAAGCGCTGCTTCGTGTGTAGATCGAGGGTTATTACGAAGAGAGGGGGCGATATTTAGTGTGATGAATAGGGGTTAGGGGTTAAAAGGGAACATGAACTGTGCAGGCATACAAGGCTTTCAGGGGTTGGTTGCTCTTAACTTATTTACCTAATTGAGACCCTGTTCTACATGATTTCTTAGTCATATGTAATTGAGAATGTCCAAACATCTGGTAAGGGACTTGGGTCTTCGTAATAATAGTCTCTCTTTCTCTGTAGCGAATCAACAAGGCCATGTTCAGGTTGTTGATTGTGGTCAGTGGTTTTACTCTTCCCCACGCCCCCCTTGTCTACGAGCGCGCCCAAGAGAATCACGACTAGTGAGCGAGTGGTGATAAGCGGCAATTAAATTCAATTCAATTGAATTACTCTGAATGAAGCAAACCCGGTGACCTTTTCCCAGTTTGACTCCTAACATTCCCCCTACTAATAGACATCGTTCTCTGATAATAGCTAGCTGACCAGACACAATGACCCTGGGTGTGGAAACAGCTTGGGGTTCTAGTTTGTTGCGCAGGAAAACCTCTGCGACTTGGTCCAGTTGCACATCACGGTGCCGACGCAGCTGCAGCATTTGCAGGCCTGTAGAGAGGGCTCGGAGTCAGCATTTGGGTTCATAGGATCAGGATTGCTTGTTTGGTCTCCCTGTGCTGTGACGTGTTGTCGTGATTCGATGACGGTTGAAGGGGGGAGTGGAATGGGGGATATGAACACCTTTACACACCTTTCTCTGCTTATCGGCATTATCCTTCCCGTCAATGCAGGTGAGAGTCTGCGCGTTCCACCGGAACTTGTTGTAGCATGCGTTCGCGTCGACGACGGCGATGCAGTCGTCATCCAGCATCATCTCGGCCGTGCATGTCTGCTGCGACTGGCCGAGGGCTGCTAGAGGCGCGAGGGAGACGAGGAGGATGGTAAGGAGGTACATGGTAATGATTCAGCTGAGGCCAGGCACTGGGCTGTGATTATTGGTTGTAAGGAGGAGGAAAATGAAAAGTCAAGTCAATTGAAAGCCCATGCACGAGCGGGTGTTGCGAGTATTAGATGCGCATAAGCCGGACCTCGCAACTTCGAGTTGTATAATGTCAGTCAATCTTCTATTTACTAAGTAGAGAGGACATTTGACGAGTGATCTGTCTGTTGCAGGTGCGGTCGATCGATATGGACACATCACTTGTTGATATTCCTGTTTGTGGATTGTGCTGTTGCCACCGACAGATTTAGCCGGCGGGCTGGTGGCAGCCATGTTCGAAAATAGAAACAAGCACGTGTCTTTAATAAGTCACAATCGGATCTGATTCATATTATCAATTGGGAATCTGCTTGTGTCGCTTGGTCATTACTCATCGAGTGGCTCCATGCATGAGACTTGTTTGTTGGCATGAAAGCATGACTTGCCGCTATCAAGGCCTCCTCTCGATGGCCATTTAACTTGAGAGATAAGCTGCATCATCACAGGAGATTGAGGGAAGTGAAAGTGTTCCTGACTTAATTCCTTGGATTGGCCCACTACTGCCACTCCCGAGCCAGTCATTGCTCTTCACATTAGCCGGTATCGATGAACGAAACCCACTCACCAATAGTAGGAAGTTCCGATATTGAAGAACAAATTAGTCCGAGCCTGGGCAATAGCATGGTAGTTGCTCGAAGAGATTTTGGCAATCGGCAGTAAGCTATGCGGAAGTGCGGCCGTCTGCTCGTTGATGTCGATGTATGTGTGTGGGTAGCTATGAATGTAGACGAATTCCCATTTCTAGCTGTCGAGAATAGATCGCAGTGCAACACGGTCCCTTCGAACTTCCTTAGATTCTATCTGCCCACTTGATCCGTAACACATCAACATCGCGTTGCGCATAGTGTGAATCATCGCCGGCATGCATAGCTTCATCCTCGCCTTAGGGCTGCTTGCGCCCGCAAGCGCGCTGCTGCGATTTCCCTGTTCGCAGCTCACTGTTCAACGTCTGGATCCGCTTGTGAATCCCGGCCAGAACCCTTCAGCTCATCTTCATCAAGTCGTCGGAGGAGTAAGTGCACATCGTTCTTGGTGGGGGTCGCGAGAGCCGCCGGTGGTGAGGTGACGATGCCAGCTAAGCTTGTGCTACAGAACTCGTTTAACACAACCATGGACCCGGTTACGCACGATCTTGCGAGTCTCTCGACTTGTACTACTTGCCAGTTCAGCGAAGACTTCTCAAACTATTGGACTGCGGTGCTCTAGTCAGTGACGTTCGCCGAGTTGAATATTTCACAGTTTTCGAGTCTAGGATACTGACAAGCATCCTCTGAAGCTATCGCCACAAGAACGGAACCTTCAAACGAGTCCCTCAAATGGCGCAAGATAACTCTAGAAACCAAGGTGGCATGGTATGTGACCAATCACCACCCAAGATCCCCACTGGCGACTCTCTTTCTTAGTCCAGCGATCGCTCGTGGCTGACATCGCCAACAGATGGTCTACTACATGACGGACGCGCTCTTCGACACGCAGCAAAAGTCCACCGTCACCGCATTCAAGCCCGGCTTCCGCATGCTCGTCGGCGACTCGACATTCCGCAACCGCGACGAGTCACGCAGGTGGCGACAGCTGACCTACACATGCATGCAGAACGCGGGCACGCGCGAGCCCGAGTACGTCAACTTCCCGACCACGGCCTGCCCCTACGGCATCATGGCCAACCACCGCTTCCCGACCTGCTGGGATGGCAAGAACCTCGACTCCCCCAACCACCAGGACCACGTCGCATATCCGGAGAGCGGCACCTTCGAGTCGGGCGGGCCCTGCCCCGCTACTCACCCCGTTCGACTGCCGCAGATCTTGCTCGAGACGGTCTGGGATACCCGCCAGTTCAACAAGATCGATGCTTCAGATTTCGCCGATGGCAATCAGCCTTTTGTGTGGTCGAGTGGTGACCCGACAGGTATGTTGATTGTTATTGGAAGTGCCGTGGCTGTAGTGGCGATAAAAGGGGCTGCCGATGATTGATCGTGTTCATGTCGCGTGTTTACAAGTAGATGCTGACATTTGCACAGGCTTCTCGGACCATGCCGACTACGTCTTCGGATGGAAGGACGACGCCCTACAGAAGGCCATGGACGGCCATACATACGTGTCGGCGCCCATGCTCAAGTCGCAGAATGTCCAGCTGCAGAACCAGTGCCAGGTTGCTGATAAAGTGAATGAGCCTATCGATGGATGTAAGTTTAAAATTTCAATGCTGTACACATACTCTCTAGACTGTAAAAGGGAGAGCGTCTTGCTAACGGAATGATGCTTTTAGGGCTGAGTGAATTGCCCGGCACGAACCCTGTCATGAAGTCTAAGAGAGAGTTTAGGGCTTAAGTGAATTGACGCTCTAAGCGCCAATTCAATGGCGTCTTGGGTACATGGGTGATTTAATACTAGTCACAAGTCAATGATCGAGCGAAGTATGAATTGTTGAAATTCTATCTAACGTCATTCTCAGAATAGATACTTTTTATCTTCAGGGACCAAGACCCGGATAGATTTCCCACTAACTGGACGCGTAGTAGTTAATCAAAGATGTCAGATATAAATGCTGAATTACTTAAAGGCATCTGTGATAGACGCGGGGTCATCCAAAACGCCACAGAGTGCTTCGAGCTCCATCTCCTCAAACGCTTCCTCTCCTATTAGTTCTGGAGCCAATAATACCAAACCAGCTGTGATTGCTTCTGCAACCTCTTTACAAGGAAAACCGTCTTCCACCTCGTCAAGTACAACACCAATATTAAGCCGATTTGCGTAGGGGTCACCGTCTCCAGCCATTACCACAGCTGCAGTTATAAGTCAATTAACAAGCCTCAGAAGAAATCAGCTTCAAGCCAATGATGTTTTTTGACTTACTTATCTCGTTAGGTGAATTGCAGATTCGTGCTTGATAGTGGCAAAGAAGTGGGGGATCGCAGAGATCGAAGCAGCGATCAGATATCTTGCGCTCCTCCTTTAACCCTCCCCTTTCCTATAGTAACTCACCAGTGTCTCGACGCACGGTTCTACGAAGACGGTTGGACTGAATAGGACCTTGGCCGCAGCCTGAGCCCGTCTCATCAGCGTCTGCTTCATACTCAACATCTTTGCATAACATCAAGTCTTCGTTGTTAAGAGCTGAGATCCAAGAAGCGATTCCCACAGCAAGCATCTTTTCCAAGACATCTTGACTGGAACTGCGGAAGGGTGAGTCAGTACCGAGTATCCCTAAGGGATATATAGTGTCAAGGGGAGAATTGGACTCACAATTGGGCATCCTGCAGGTACATTGCTGGCTTAAGGGGCTCCTCATCACTAGATATAACAGTCTCCACGTTATCCATCTCGGCGTGATCCGACCTGCAGCCGGACTCGCCATCACACATCATTTTGAGCTTTGTGAACATCTCAATAGCTAAGTTTTTCCCACCATTCCCATCCTCGGCGTTCCCAATGTTGATGGTTGACAGATTGCCTACCCATGCGGCAATAGTGGGCGTTGGAGTTGCTGTCGGGGTACAACCCGCTACCATTGAGCATGCGTCTGGATCTTCAATACCCCCAACAATCCTACAGGCTTGACAACTGGTAGTCCAAATCTCTGTTTGTGTCGTAATGGTCGCGAAAGCTGTACTGACTGGAACGGTGGTATAGGCACAGCTTTCCGAATATTCACTTGTTGCGGGCAAAGGGGTGAGTGTGATAGATTCATTACACAAGCAAAAGGCTTCAGTTATGCCTTGGTCGGGGTCTTGGTGGTGCAGTTCACATGATAGCGATGGCGCTGGGGTTATACCGCTTGATTTCGTAGATATAGTTGGTGTCGGGGACTCAGATGGAAAGGGCGGAAAAGGACAAGAATCACCAGAAGTATCATTTTGCCTCCTGACGAGCGATGGTGGGTTGTTGGTGTCTATATTTGGTAACGGAAAGATGTTCGAGTCTCCTCGCCTCCAATCCGTAGTCTTTTGATAATTGTTTTCGATGTCAACGTGAGTGATGGCAGTAATAGCAGGGTTTCTCTGCAAAGTCGGTAGTTCGAACTCTCTCCAAATGTTTGGAAGCTCCTTAGGATTTTGGAAGATTCCCGGTTCGCCAGGTGGATCGGCTTTGCTTATGCGGCTTGCTGTAGCAAGAAAGACTTCGCCAGAAGAGACTTGTGCCATCGCAATGGCAAAGAGATTGCGCAGGTATCCTTGACGTTCCGGCTGTCCAACGAGGTTGAAATCTCGTCGCTTTTTATTCAGGTTCTCCCACCATTGGAAACCTAAAGCATCATTGAACATGACACCCTTAGGGTCCAACTGATCGCGAAGGCCCTGTCGAGCTTGGAAGGTTCTTGCTCCCATGGAGTAAAAAACAGTTGGACCAGTCCCGATGTTCCCACATGCTTTGAGGTCCGCAATGATACAATCAACATTCGGAAAAGCGAGGTTCTTTTTGGTACATGCCCATCCACCGGGAGGTACTGGATTTCTGCATTCATCCCATTTGTCGCTATTGGGAATTGCTGGGTCGGCATCAGGGTCTCTGAGAGCCGAAAGGCAACCCCCAGCTAGAACCCCGGGGATAAATGATCCAATGAAGATCGAAATCAAATATTTGAAAAGAATTATTGCAAGAAGGACGCTCTAGAATAGTTATCGTCAAGTAAAAGTAGGATGAATGCGACGAATGTAAAGCACACTAAGTAGGTGGTCGATACATATGTTCAAATCTCTGAATTTATATCTATTATATCATGATCAACTGGTCTTCTTATTTTAGAAACCAAAGTCAACATCTAACTATTGAAATGTTTCCAACGTCATAGAGCATTATCACCTTCTAACAGAAAACTATTTATAGATATTGAAACCACCAAATAGTGCTCCTATTGTGTTGTTGGTTTAGGATTTTGCGGCAAAGCTTGAAAACCCGCGATGTTGTGCGAAATCCTTCTCGTATTTATATCTTAACACACAAACGTTCTGCATATTTCTAACACCCACTGCCTAATGAAGTGGCTTAAGGATTAGATCCAATGACGTTCGGGCTCAGTTGGCCCGTCATTGATTGGTCGAAGGATTATTGTTGGCTGCCCCACAGTTGATGCTCACTTAAACGAGAAGCAGTCGCATCCCCCTATCTCCAACTACAGCACCCATGATGACGTTGCCCTTGGATTGATTTATGGGCCACACTGCGGTTCTTATAACAGTTCATTAGTGGTTAGTCTTCTGATCTCTTGTTATACCATACAGCCAGCCCAGAAGGAATCTCTATCTTCTCTTCGACAGGCGCATCAGAAGCAACTGAAACCGCGTACAAGAACTTCGACCGCAGATTTACAGCGACAACTCGCACTATGACCAACCAGAGCAGCGTTCCAGCTGCTGCAGGCGAAGGAGAGAAAGCAATACTAAATGCTTGTGCCTCGGGGGACATTGAAGCATGTCGTCACTTCTTCGCCCAAGATGAAGTTAGAGGGAGAAACAAGCTGACCAATCTGGGGGGCATCACCAGCGCAGACACGGAAACAGAATCAGGAGATACGACTAGCATTACTGTGGCGCCCAAGGACAAACTTCTTGAACAGGCCGTAACAAGTCGGCAAGCTCGGGTTGTCCATCTCCTCCTTGACACCTACCCTTCAATTTCGCTCGACCAATGTGATGGTATTGTCCGTGCCGTGCTTGAGAATCCTGACACCGAAGTTCTCCAAGCCCTCTGCAACCACGACCGAACCTTTTCTAGCTACTGCTTCGATGGCGGCTTCCGCACCTTTCTGACGGAAGCTTGCACACTTCCTCCTTCGCAGGCTGTGCCGATATTGCATGTTCTCTTGGACAATGACGCCGATGTGGATGACGGCTGGGGACCTGGCGGCGGGGCCCTTTTTGCGGCCATTGTCGGAAAGCAACCCGTGGAGATTGTGAAAAAGATACTTTCCAGGTCCGAATATGTTGATAGCAGACATATCATGCCAGCTATCCGTCAAGGTCGTGTGGATGTCATCGGGGCGTTGTTCCTGAGCGGACGTGTCAGCGCAAATGTCGATGTTGCTGAGTGTATTGAGGAAGCTGAGAAACAAGGGGATAAGGGAGTGATGAGATTGGTGCAGGACTTGATCAAGAGAAATGAACGAGGGGAAAGAAGCAAGGCGGGCAGAACACCGAAAAGAAGATGGTGGGCTTTCGGAGGCTGTGACCTCAACTCGTTTCTTTCTACCAGGAAAGAAAAATAAAACGTACAACACCAGGGATTCGCTGGTCGTCACCGACCCAACTACTAATCTGGCGCTCTCCAGTTTATCTAGGGCAGAGCGGACGGGATGCCGAGTTCTCTAGAGGCTATGGTCGTACGTGCTGAGTTGGTGTGCTATTGTTGTAATTATACGACACCTGAGACGGGTGTGCAAAGCCAGGGTCATAGTCTCACCAAAAAACCGGTCAATCATTGGGATCCTTCATACACGAGTAAGACTGATTTTTTGTTCGTTAACGATCACTAGATCGCAAATGAATCCAAATGAAATACTGAGGAACATAATTAAGAGCCTTAACCTGGGAACGATCTTGTTGTCGGTAGGTCCTGGATTCAAACTATGTGATAGACAGCCGAGCTTTAGTGTAGTTGATTGTGACATCGTCCGTTCGTCATCCCACCTCCAGTATCATGACCTTAACAGAGGCTAGAGTACCATGCAGTAAGGAGTCAATGTCTTACTATTCCAGACATGCTATCGCAGCTATGGAAACACAATTGTATTGCGTGAGATGCATCGCATAGGGCTCGTACTAGGTATGTAGAAGACTTGAATTTGAAGTTGGCGGCCGCCGACCGTCCGCCAAGGTTAGTGTACCCATGAAGATCTCTACTGTTTTCCATTGGAGGGGCAGTGATACCACTGCGCGGATCAGAGTTCATAATGCGCGCAGTCACTCACGATTACAAGAAGTCTGTAGAATTGTATAACATACACAGTCTCATGATCATCTGCGAAATTGAAAATTCTCCGAGCCCCTTGCCAAGCATTATGTGTGCGCTAGTTGATGGCTTGGCAAACTGGCTAATCTAGGGGCTCTAGCTTGTCAAGCGCGTGTGTCTCAACCTTCCAGCCATCAGCTGAGTAACCGCCCTGGAAATAGGCTTTGGCCTCCTCATCATTCCGGAATATCCATTCAAGCCAGTTCAGACCGGCCTTACCGAACAAGCCACCGTTGGCATCGAACAATGTGCCACCGTGGCCGACGTCGAGGTTGCCCTTCCAAGCAGGCGTGTTCTCTGGGAGATTGTCGAAGTCCCGCTCGCCCTGTGCGTTCGAGTTGAGCAAGTCGAGATCGATCAGGTGGGAACAGAGAAACTCACATTTTCATAGGCAATGTCGCCAGTCCCACCCATACAGTACAAGATGGGCTTCTCAAAGTGCGAGGCGGCCGTCTGGTTTGTGAGAAGACCCGAACTAAAGATACCGATAGTGGCGACACGTGGATCCCAGATCTGGGCGTAGGCCTCCACACCGCCGCAACTGAATCCAGCCGCCGCGATCTTGGTCGCGTCAACATTGGCATACTGACCCTTACCCGCGTTGGCGACAGCCCAGTCAATCGATTCGGTCATCATCTTGGCCGTCGTGCTGCCCTGTTGACCCGGACCTCCGGACGAGATAGCCAGGTATCCGTATGAGGCGATCTGTTGGAGGAGCGCGCTGTTGGATGTACCGTCGGATCCACATCCGCCATTTCCCCAGACCAAGACGGGCAGTTTGGTGTCCCCGGCGTTCGAGGGCATATAAATAGTGTGCGAGCCTAAGCTAGACTCGGTAGAGTATTTCTGCATTTCATTAATTCGTGCATAGTTCCGTGATGCGTTAGTTAGTAGTGACGGTGTTGAAGACTCACTCCTGGCCCATACGGTCCATCGCCACCACCTTGCTGTCTCTTGTCCACTGGTGTTGCAGATGCGACTGCTGCGATGGCAACAATCACAAGCGATTTCAGCTCCATGGTACTATATGAGACTGGCTAATCTTGAACCGGTCTGTGCTGTTGCGCAATTGTCCCCGGGTCTGAGTAATTAGGGGTAAACGTTCAAGAAGAAGACGACATCGACATCTTATATAAGGCAGCCTCTAGATCAACCGAGAGGCCTTATGTCATGTTATAAGAGATCCATCAATATGTCTTAAAGATTATTCCCGATTGATCAATTGCAGTTCTGCATCGACGGTCGGTTATGATTGAGCGGACCTCCTTGACGTCATATGGCGGACATTGCCAGCCACAGCAACTTCACAGTCGAATGTTGGCAATTCGCAAAAGTTCCCTGAATTGGCATTCTTGGGACGCTCCGTTGGCATTGATAATTGTTTCGCGAAATATTGTTGTTCATGGCCAATTGCATCGCTTTCCATATGAGATTACCCGGGTGTGACAGATTGACGATGATGAGGGTCTGTGATGGGTGCGCTATACCGCAAAGGGGTGCTGCCTCTGAGTGGAGGCGCATGTTCAATTGGCAGGCGGGGTACGAGCAAGGGAAAAACCCATGATAGGCGCGGTAGTATGTCTATAAGTGCAGTCGGCTTTGCCCAACACAAATACATGCAGCTAGGTGTGAATTTCGAACTGACTGTTGATTGACGGATGATCTGATTCAATGGTTTCTTTAGCATTTCTGCACGGATGATTGTTTTTCCTTCCAATAGCGAATCATGATCAGTTATGATCATATCAAGCCCGAACATAAGCGCAGCCAAACAAGACTGGGCAATTGGTTGTTTTATTTTGTACGTTTGCAAAATAAATAAATAACAAGATTTTTATCAACTAGTTAGTTGTACTATAGATGGATAATGCGCTTTGTGTGTTGGGTGTGAGAGTGTAGTAGACATATTCATACGACGTAGATGTGCATCTCAAGGGCGACAAGCGGCACCTCACGACTTGACAACCTTGTACGCAGCCATGTCGTGTGATCCGAGCTTCGCGCTTACACTTGTTCCACTGCCCGTATTTCCACCAAACAGCTCAGTCCACTTGTACGTTCCACTACCAAGTCCTGGTACATCTGAAAAGTTGACTGTGATAGTCTCGGCTCCGTCTGGCGCTACAAGGCCAATAACGACACCGTCTGATAAGGGACCTGCCCAGTAGCGGTAAAGCTGCCCAGATGATGGTCCGGGTTTCCCTTTGGGCACAAAGGTAGTGGCGGCTTTGCCAAGAGAGTCCTGGTTTACAGCAAGCAGACCCTAGCAAACGATAGTATCTCATTAGTTCATATATATTATATTTAGAAGGAATGGGGAACAATGTTCCTCTGTAAGATTCTTGAAAGGTTCATTCGCTCGGCTTACCTTGTTCTTGATCAGATTTAAGCGTGTGCTAGATAACCTCGTCATATCCGTGCCCATCAGGATAGGAGACTTGGTGATGGCCCAAATGCCGAAATGGGTCCGCTCCTCGGCGTCGTTGAGCTTGCCGTTTCCTATGATCTATCCAGTTCGCAATAAAGTCAGCATGCCTTTACGGTTTGGTACAAGTAGATGTGGTTTCGAGTCACGAACCATCATGTCCAAGTCGTTGAAGGCGCCGGGTTTCGCATACGACGCGATCGGACCTGCGGAACTGGCGATCCTGACGACATCGGCCCAACCGCCCCAGTTGTCAACGCTCATACGCCAACTATGACCAACATCGGCTCCCCATTTCCAAACGTCATCACGTCCCCAGTTGCACAGTGAGAACAGGATGGCGTGGTCCTGATTGAGTATATAATCTCGCATTTTGACATACCACGTCTTTGAATTGCCCGCCGGATTGCCGCAAGTCTGCTGCGAGCCCGAGTTGCACGGAGTGTAGCAATTGTCGTACTTCCAGTAATCGACGCCCCAGCTCGAAAGCAGGCTCGCGTCTTTCTCTTCATAGCCTTGGCTGCCCGGGTAACCGCCACACGTCAGTGTACCGGCGTCTCCATAGAGGCCGAACTTCAAACCCATTCTGTGGATCTCATCCGCAACGGCCTTGATGCCATTTGGGAATTTGGAGCCATCAGGCACAAGATAGCCAGAGCTGTTGCGGTTATGTGTTGACCAACAGTCATCGATATTCACGTAGAGATAGCCGGCATCTTTGAGCCCGAGGTCAACGAAAGCCTTTGCTGTATTCAGAGCCACCTGTGCTGTAGCTGCATTGCAGCCTCCTTGATTCTAACATCAAATTTAGCTTATATCCATGGGTATATGTGCTACTCATGAGTGGAAGTCGTGAGCGGTATACTTACCCAGCTATTCCACCCTAACGCAGGGGTTTTGCCAATGCCATCGTCAATACGATGGTGTATAGTTGGCGATGATAGAACAATGGCCGGAGCAGCAAGGAGTAACCAAGTAAATGGCATTGTGAAACAACTTCCGAAGTCAAAGGGGTGTAGTTGGTGTCGAAAGCAATTCGATTGCTGTCGTTTACCCCAGGATATTGACGGCTGGACCAGGATGATATATCAAGTTGAAGTGATACTGATTGGTGGACGTAAGACAAGTACCGGATGACCCTGAAGATCGGAAGGTCGAATTACGTCTTATGATGATTGTGCACGAATCACCTAAGGCCTTGTTGCCAGGGCCATATGCAGCACGTGGGGCGACTACACATGCGCATCCTATGTAACGCAAGCTGTATCCATGCCTACCTAGGTATGCATTATTGACAGTCTAGACTAAGATGGACTTCACGAGAGATGATGTTCGTATTCTATGACGGCTTCATTTTTAGCTAATTGTTTAATTCATTGTGTAAGAACAGCAGTCTTCCACTCTTCAAACCCTTTCAAAATTCCCACTCTCTAATTATCTAATGATGTTAGGAGGAGCTAAACTGCCACCAGTTGAAGTTGAACAGTGAGCCAGAACCACCCGTAAAGCGGAGATACAGGTCCTGCGTTCCAGAGGCACCACTGACAGGGCACGTTACTGTGGTCCACGATGTCCATGAATCAGTACCAGGAACAGCGCACGTGCCAACGAGTGTACCTGTCTGGCTACCGATGCGCAGCTCGATCTTGCCCCCGCTCGTGGCGGATGACACTCGTGCACTGAAGGATTTGGCGCCATCGCCGAACCCCACGCCCTTGACTTTGATATAGTCGCCATTATCGATGAATGAGACGGCCATGCCGCCTTCATTGCAGGTCTCAGTCTTGACACCCTGGGCCCAAGCCATTGTTTCTGCCTCTTGGCGTATATAAGGGTCTAGAGTCCCCAGTTGTGGAGGCCCATTTGTGCTCATTGAGATAGTGGGAATCGTACCGTCGGAGTTGTACACAAAGCGCTCAACAGCTACAGATCTTTGATAACCACTACCGCCAGGTAGAGCACCGGTGTGGTAGAAGAAATATGTATTGTTCTTGTATTCGATGATTCCAGGGTGATTGGTGAAGCTCTTACCGCCAGAGGGCATTATGACGCCACGGTACGTCCAAGGGCCGGTGGCACTTGGACCTGTTGAGTAACGAATGTCCTCGGAGCAGCAGTTAGCCGCGTATATCATGTAGTAAAGTGAGTCGCGCTTGTAGAGCCAAGGTCCTTCCTCGAAGGTCGTGGGCCTCTGTGCGTTGCCATTACGGGTGCCAAAACCTTGCGTTGTGAGCTGCACCTTGTTGACACCGCCGCTGTAGGAAATCATGTCCTCATTGAGCTTCACATACGACAGGTTCGGGTTACCCCAGTACACGTATGCCTGTCCATCGGTGTCTATCCAGACGGTCGGGTCGATCTCATTGTTCTCGACCAGTGGTTTGCCGATGGCATCTTTATATGGCCCAAGGATGTTGTCACTAACAGCGACGCCAACGGCCATGGGTCCAGTACTGTGGCGTACGGGAAAGTAAAAGTAAAACTTCCCATTGCGGGGGACCATTTGACCGGCCCAGGCATTAGCGTTAGCCCAGCTGATATCGCGGAGGCTTAACGGTGAGCCATGGTCTTGCCAATTGGCCATGTCGGTAGTCGAGTAGATGCGCCAGTCGCGCATGTCGTAGTTGGTGGCCCCATTCTCATCGTGGCCGGTGAAGACGTAAAGACGGTCATCTACCACAACGGGTGCCGGGTCCGTTGTGTAGAGGGTCTGCACAATGGGATTATCAGCCCGAGCCACATCGACATTTCCGAGAATGAACGAGAGGAGAAGCCATTCGCCAATAGCGACTAATATGGGTGATATCCCTTTTGGGGTATGATAGACTCTCATGATGATAAGCTAGCCAATTCACCGGAGCCAGCTTTCAATCCTTAATAGTAACTAAGCGAGTGTACCGTGTAACTACTCAAGCATAATAAGAGCTCGGTAGCAGAGTGTCATTGCTGTCTTGATAGACTTCGAAATTTAAATGTTACTACTATCTTGTAATAACTGATAAGGTTTCAACTTCAATTTCAGTTCGGACACTCAGGGCTGTGATGAAAGGTGAAATGATCAACAGGTGCCCTGCTTCGAGGGCTGAAGTCTAACCAATGATTGAACCCACATTCACAGCAAACGCGACAACGCAATCGCCTATCGTGCTGTAAGCGCTGGACGACAATTTCCAGCAATCAGGTCAAGCTTTCGGCGAATATTGCCCCTCATGCCCCACGGGCGATCATTGGCGCAAAGCGACATGACCGTTTTAGGCAATGCGGATCCGATGATGCACTGACACGCAGCTTGGCAACACCTCAGATGGTCTAGACGCTCCAATCAAATTAGAATATACCCGATTAGGTAGCCACGGATGCCTCCGTGCTCAGTGGTGTAGTGTCGGTTATGTACTGACTAGAGCTGGTCGAATCGAGTACGGAGCAACAGATCTAGATCCGACTTTTTGGCGGCCTCTTAAAAGGTATGAATCTAGTAACAGACCCGGCAGATGAGTTAGTCACAAAGTACATGGGTCTGATGCGCAGCATCGGGCTACGCTAGAGACGGAGTCGATGTATTCATACAAACCATTTAGTCGAGAATTGCTTGTATTTTTCATGATAAGAGTTATTGTTAGGCCCTTTAAACCTTCAAGGGAATGCATAGTTATCCGACCAAGACCTGGTTGATGAGCCGCTTAGACGGGATAAATATTTTACGAAGTCAATCATGCTTGGTGCTTCATATTAACAACCCAATATATTGCGCCAATAATAATGACAGTAGACATCACTGTTTATGAAAGGTTCTTGGCCACCTACATCTATGGGTTAATTGCCGCCCAAATTAGAGACTCACAACGTCGATCCATCTGATCTTATCCGCTGTGTTTCATGTCTTGAAACCTTGCTCGAAATGTATCCTGCTGTGTGTTGCTCTGGCCGGGCCTATACAATGAAGACTTTTTTTGATGCCGGCAGATGACTGTGTGGTCTATTGTGCTTTGCCGACTTGGTGTATCAAGCTTGAGGCTTGCACGGTGTTATGGATGTAGATATAAGAGTGTCAAGATTCCCCATGTATGTCCAGTTGAAATAGCCTACCATAACATCCCTTGTTTCTTGTTGGTCTATTACAGAAAGATGGCAGCTCAGACAAAGTTCCTCGTGGCCGCCGTGTGCATTGTCCTGGCTTCGTTGCAGGGTGTCTTTGCCGCAAGCTCGGCTGGCTGCGGCAAGACCCCGACAATGAAAAGCCAGCAATACTCGATGAATGTCAACGGCAAGAACAGAAACTACATCATGAAGATCCCGTCCAACTACGACAACAGCCACCCTTACCGTCTTGTATTCACTTGGCACCAACTCGGCGGTAGTGCACAAAAGATCGTCAATGGCGAGAACATAAATCAAGGCGGGGCTCTCCCATACTACGGCCTCGAGGCCATCGCCAACAACAGCGCAATCTTTGTGGTACCCGACGGACTCAATGCTGGCTGGGGCAACCAGGGCGGCGAGGACGTCACCTTCTTCGACCAAATGGTGAAGGCCGTGGAAGCGGACCTTTGCATCGACACCAACCTTCGATTCTCGACTGGCTTCAGCTACGGCGGTGCCATGTCCTATGCGCTCGCCTGCACTCGCGCCAGTATGCTTCGCGCCGTCGCTGTCCTGTCAGGAGCACCGCTTAGTGGCTGTACCGGAGGGAATGACCCTGTTGCGTACTATGGCCAGCACGGCACTTCGGATTCGGTCCTCAATGTTGCCATGGGTCGTCAGCTGCGCGACAAGTTCGTCAAGAACAACGGCTGCCAGGCAGTCTCAGAACCTCAGCCCAACGGGGCTCAATCTGTCAAGACCGAGTACAAGGGTTGCAAGGAGGGATATCCCGTCACCTGGGTGATACATAACGGGGACCATAACCCCTCTCAAGTGAACGGAGGCTCGAGCACGCCGTTTGCGCCTCAGAATTCATGGGACTTTTTCTCACAATTTTCTTAAGGGATGAGAGAGAAATCATACACAAGCGTATGTCCACGTTTGGATGCAAGCAACTTGTGAGCAAGGGAAAGATATAGAAATACAATCATTCCAGACACATCTAGTTACTTGATTAGATCACGGACTGATTTCTTCAAACGCGCTTGTTTAATGTGATATGGTCATCTTAGCTTAGAATCATTGCCGGCTTTACGAACTGTCTCGTTTCCATCGAAGAGTCATGTTGTCTTAATTAATATTGGACAAAGCTTTTCGTTGGTATATCTTTGCCCTGTTTATAAAGTTGGCCAACTTCCAGGGATATGAAGAGGCACATTGTCGACTAGATCCCAAAAACCACCCACAAATCTCTCGGGCTCCATGTCTAAATCCAACTTCCAAGTCCATGGGTCCGCGCCGTATACAAGGTCCACCAGGCGCGCCGTATCCTCATTCTCGCTTTCGTGGCTTGACCCCTGACTCCGGGTGCAGTTGCATTGATACCAAGCGTGCCTGAGTTTGTTGCTCCGAAGAAGCTTGCGTCTCTCTTTGCGACCGTACTCTATCAAATCGACCCCACAGGCCTTCAGGTCTTCTAGCCACCAGGTGAGAGTGGTTGTCATCATTTTTCTCAAGTCTCTGAAACATGCCACGGGTACTCGTTCCTGTGTGTTGAAGCGGAAAAAGGAGAGCGCCGTAAGGAGAGGGGTCATGGGTGGGTTGTGCTGGAAAAACTCCAAGACCGGATTCGCTTTGAAACCCTTATTCATGAACAATCGCGATTGAAAGGTCGCATCCAGATTACATCCTTGGTAACAAAGGTCTTCCGTCATACCTATCGTCTCTCGTGCTAGCTGGCGCCACTCACCCGCTACAGGTGTGGGCCGGCTTACAACGAGCGACCCGTAGTGGAAGGCCACAATGCTCAGGAAACAGATTCCCCTCTCCTGGAGTCTTGTGATATCTTGATCACGGATAGCGTAGCTCGCATCAAAAAGGACACGTACATTATCAGCATGAAGATCAGCAAAAGCTGAAGCGCCATACTTGATCCGATCCTCAAGCTCGAGCTCGTAAAACCCAGGGACCACACTCCCGATCACAAGACTAAAAGAAGGGCGAGGTGTAAAGACCTGCATGCACTCATACCAATATGACTCAACGTCAGAGGTCAAGGTTAAGCAATTGAAGTAAGTATCGCTCGCAACAAAGAAGTTATACATTGCGATAGCGTCCATGCCACGTCGCAGGCCGCATACGATGGCCGTCTCGGCGGGATTCATATGGGATTCATAATCCATCTCCCATGGATCAAAGCCATGTGGCAGCAAGAACTTATAGAGGTCCAAATGACCGTATGCTGCAGCAATCTGGGAGTATGCGTGTTAACAGACGGACTGTTTCAAGCTGTCTGGGACCTTCTCGCACCAATACTTACATGCAATAGACTTTGACCGCTGGTAATATGATCTTGGAGACTTGCCTCACCCAGGCCGAGGAGCTTCGAGACGCCAGTGACATCTCCCTTCCGGGCATACTTGAAAATAGCAGCGGAGTCTGGTCTCGTGAGATGGCTATGTAGTTTGATAGTCCAGCCAGATTGAGCTCGTGAAGCTTGTATTTCCCACAGGCGGCTTGCAAGCCAGTAGTGTAATTGCAATCTGGCAGCGAAATCTAAAGAATCTGGTTAGCAGCGTTCAAAGGCAATAATGAAATGATGTGTGATAGAATACCCAAACAAGTTTTCTTATCAGTCTCCTCGCCCACACAGCTTCTCCAAGCAACCGATCCGAAAGGAAGTATATTCCACACACATGTAAACTTTGCTGGTTGCTTGGGAAATGCCCTGTTGTTGGGCGTGGAGGCTGCAGGTTGAGGTTGACACCTCACTACGGTAAGATCGGCAGGATGGGATGGCGTAGAGATCTGTGCATGGGTGGTACTCGATGGTCTAGAAAGATGACCAAGGTGAGAGAGACGTTCAGTTAGTAGGGTTGGCTGGATCTTCAGCAGAGCGCTTGTCGGTTTGTCAGCAACTATCTGCTCACAAAATCAACAGTATTGGGACTTACACTACGTAGCATTGATGGGTCAGTCCTAACAGCATAGCTGTAGATTGAAGGCGCATTCGACACCTATCCAGCTGACCCTTTCGTATCCAAGTCTTTATTGACGCTCTCCGTCTGGTGAACTTCCGAGGTGATTTCAACTGCTGTCCCACATCTCCTATAACAGTGTGTAGCTCGAGTATAGCTTTCTCGCAATAATCTATGCTGAGGAGGGCCGGGGCACCGTCCCATTTGAGCAAAGGCTGGTTGTTGCTGTTGATTTCCCTTCTCATCGTCTCTAGAGTTGGTTCTAGGATCTCGACTTCCCGTAAAAGAATTGAAAGCTCGCCGGGGCCTTCTTTAATGTCGGCAATTATGTTTTTAAGCGTGAGGAGGCCGGAGCTTAGCTTCAATATCAAGGTGATAAGGACTCCAGGTCCTCCAACGAGACTAACAAGCTCGGCCATCTTGGCGTTATAAATGAAAGAGTAAGAGAACAATCTTTCGCTGGCCTGGTTCTAAGATGCAAATGCAAAGGATTATAGAATGATATACAATAGCCTTAATATACCCGAGCATAGACCTATATTGGGGTATCGCATCGATCATGTAACGATGCTTCTATTAATAAATCAAACGAAGATCATTGCATCATAAATTTCTCGATTCTACGATTCGAAGCTGTGATTTGACATTTGTTTAATACAAGCTTGGCGCATTTGGGGGCCGGGCTGTATTTCAGCATCAGTCCAAAAGCTTCTCCAAGGCTATAAATAATTATGGAAGGCATCTTTATCTTTTAACATCCTTGTATGTTACGTCAAAGTAACTATTGGCCAGCCTTCGTGAACTACTGGTATGCGATGCGACATTCACAGTGCCACTACGGTAGGAGAATACTAACGACGAATAGGAATGACGATTATTCTACACCGGTCACTAAACAAGCTCTTACTAAGACAAATCTACCACCTCGAAATGCAAGATCCGCGGTATTCCGACTCAATTGGCGGGAGCTTTCCTGGCAAGCTTGGACAAGCATGTTACACACGCATCACAGGCCCCCAAACTTAATATGTAGTTGTCGGTAACCATGGACAATGTTACGTCCCAGCGACCTAGCAATCTACCTAATAGTATATATTCTGTTTATATGCGTATGATACTCGGAGTATTAGGGTTCGAAGACATTATACAGCTAAGTTTTGTTTCAAGACATATAAGCCCCTTGACCTCCATGTTCATGCTGATTAGCATGAAGCGCCTCGCCACCTGTCTTTGCCACGGCTGGCGGATCTTTTGCGGCCTCGGTAACTCGTGTTCCGTTTCTTGCTCCCCGATTCCTCGACTGGACTGTTCCACGAGCTCTTCAAAGGAATCACAGAGATGAGTGACGGCAAGATCTGGATGTTCCGCTCAGCGAAGAAAACTCCAGGGGAGTTAAGAGTAGCTTATGAGTTGGCTAGTTTGTGCTGCAGACTCAAACACAAATGAACGCTAGAGCTGGAGCTGGAATTTACTATGAGTTAATAGCTAGAGTTATTAAGGATCGTCTCGAGAGCTCGACCCGTCTTGCTACTGTGCTGCTCAACTGGCCACAATCTTTCATATGGTTTAGCTCCAGAGTAAAGAATTCTAGCAGTAGTTATGTAGCTGAGTAGGACAGTAGGGGTCAGTTGTTAATTTTATTGATTCCTGGACTCTCCTAAGACATGGGAATGACCCAGTCCTTATATACACGAATATGACAGCCGAATAGCCCCTTGTAGGGAGCCCCTGGGTCCCTACAAGGCTCATGCTACCTTGACACTTGACACAAGCGCTGAACAAGCACCCCTGCGGACTCGCGAGTGCACCCTCCCACCCCCCAAGACCATCTAACAACTATCAATTGCCAAGAATTGAATGCCAAAGTACAGGGAATCCAACGTCCCCTTCAAGAACCACATACGCCCGAATTACTCGAGTCCGCCAAACACCAGGTTGTGCCAATCGTGTCCGGACTCGACTGCAGCGCCAAGGCATCCGTCGCCCCGCCGTTCCCACACTGGTTCGCCGCCGTCCTCACAAACTGCGAGATCTCGGCGCCCATCACGCATACGCTATCCGGGAAGGTCCCGCCGAAGCCCGACCCCTTGAGCGACACGACGAAGGCGCAGCCGTCGGCCGCCGCCAGCACGCACCAGCTGTCGACCTTCAGGTATCCGTTGCCCTGGTTCTTGGACTGGTCCACGGCGCACCTCCCGCCGTCGGACGGGTCCGCGTAGCAGTAGCCGCTGCCCGACGAGATGCAGTTGGCGTTGGTGCAGTAATTCATGGACGGGGTCACGGCGCCCGGGCCGACGGCGATATCGAGGCACGACAGCATGGACGTGCCGCCGGGGGTCGGGGAGGGCGAGACGCAGTTGACGGTCGTGCCAGTGGGTTCGATGACGACGGTGGAGGCGGGCGTCGGGTTCGGGTCACCGCCCGTGGGGCTCGTGACGGGCGTCGTGGTGGTGCTACTGGGCCCGGAGGGCTCTGTGCCGGACGGGTTGCCGAGAGCCGGGTCGCTGTCGCCCCAGTCCGACGGGTCGTTGTCGAACTCGTCCACGATGATGAGGAAGTAGGATGGGTCATCGGGGAGCTCGCCAGGGGGCGGGACGAGGAGCGGGGGCCCCAGGGGAGGGATAGGGACGGGCCCCGGGGGCAGGAGAATGGGCACGATAGGGGTGTGATCAGAGTCGTACGTGGTAGTGGTCGGATTGCCCGCCGTGTCGAAGCCCGAGGCGGTGATGGTGACGCCTGGCGGCGGCGGGAAGCCCGATGTGATGGGGAAGGGTGCCGGAATCCCGCCGCCAGGAGGAAGCTCGATGCCGAAGCAGGCGGAGCCACCGGTGCCGCAGCACGTGCCCGTGAGAAGGCGAAAGATGTCGCATGTCTCGCCGCAGTCGGCAGGACCTGGCGGGTTGTTGTTTGCGCCCGACGTGGGCAGTGCGGCAATGGCACTGGCGCATCTGGCCGAGAGCGTAAGTGTCTGGCCGCACGTGATGGTGCCGCACGCGTTGGTCAGGTTGACGTTGGAGATTGGTGGCAGGTTATCGGGCGTGGGATTGTCGCTAGGCACCGTGATGCCGCCGATATTGGCGCCCGTCAATGCCAGCGGCAGCCATGCGCTGATGGCGGTCAAGAAGCCGTTCTTGTTATCCGCCTGCTCGACCGGAGCGATGCCGCCGAGGGGAGAGACAGATTCGGTGGCGCCCTTTGTGAAAAGACTGTACAGCCAGATGCCCTGCGAGAAGTCCGTCTGGATCAGCCGCTGCTGGCACTCCTCTCCGAGAAGACAGGCCTGCGAGTAGCTCGAGAAAAAGCTGTAGAATCCAGCGCCGTAGATGAAAATATCTTGTACTCTTGACATGATTAGCGCCCAAGACGAGAGACATTGCTCGTTCCCGAAACAATCAGAAAAGGTCGGATCGCTCTCGAACACGCCGGCCGAGGTGAAGTGGTCCAGCGCATCCGGGGTCGGCTGGTAATATGGCGACTCGGTCTGCATGTGGCCCAGGAAGATGTTGGAGGCGTTGGCCAGTTGGTATTGATAGAGGGCCGAATGCTCCGAAGCGCTGCCCCAGAACCATGTCGGGCCCCGCGACTCGACCAAGATGCCTCGCGCCGAGAAGACATTGATCTGAGACTGGTCCGGGATGTCGAGATCGTGGTCAGCCACCCAGAACCAGGTATTCTCAAAGTAGCCTGAGGCAGTGGGAAGCACATGCATCAGCATCGACGCCCCCGCGCAGGCACTCGAATAGCCATCTCCGGCCGGGCATTGGCCGACTTGCATGTTGGAGCCAACGGCACCGCCCACGCGTACGTGTGAGTCCCACATGCCGGCGCTGCCCGGGCTGGATGCCTTGACATTCCACTGAACCAGCAGCGTGCCAGCGGCCGGAGCTTGCACTGTGAAGAGAATGTCCGAGATCTCGATGTTTCCGACGTCGCCGACATTGCCCACTTGCACCATGGGCAGCGGGCTGTTGGGGTTGTTGAAGTTATCGCCAAAGGCCATGATCTGCGACCACAGCTCGCCCACGACGCGCGTGCCCATGGGCATGACGATGGTGCTAGAGACCATGTACACGCCCGCCGGGATGAAGACGACTTGATTTCGCGCCGCGCCAAAGGTGAAGGCGTTATTGAGAGCAGTGGTGGAGTCGGTCACGCCGTCTCCCACGGCCCCAAACGTGGCGACGCTGACGATATCGCCTGCTGTTAGTGTCTCGTACTGCGGTTTGGAGCGCGTGAACCACTGCCCGGAGGATGAGAGCATGGAAGACGGCTTGTTGGGCACGGGGGTGAGGAAATCAGACGTGCTGATACCCGTGCCGGCGGCCGAGTCCGTGTAGCGCCGACCTGAGGCCCACGAATTGATGGTCAGAGGGGCACCGGTCGTTCCTGGCAGGATGGTCGCACCGCCGCTAACCAACACGATGGAAGGCGTGTTGCCGTCCACCAGTAGGTTGTCGATGGTAATGGCAGGCTGAATGGTGGGCCCGACTGTGATGGCGAACGGGACCGAGCTAAAGTGAGAGTCCAGCACTGTCAAACTGCCCGTTCCCTGTATCTGAGCTCCGTTGACGGGGCCACCGAAGGCTGTACAGTCAAAGGCAATGAAGGCCGAGTTAACAACGATGTTCTGCCAAGTCCAGCCCCAGTCCCAGATCATAGAGACGGCAGTAGATTGCGAGGTGAAGGTGAGGCCACGGGCTGTGAACTGCTGGCTGCCAACACGCATACCAATGTTTCCACCGAAAAAGGTGATGTCAGACATGAACCCCCCGGATCCGTTCTCGGTGAAGATACCCACGGCTGTGGTACCGCCGCCCTGTGGCATCTTGATGTTGACATTCTGGATCGACGTTGACTGCGCGACCTGCCAGTGGATTCCTGTCGGGACAAACGTTTGATCGCCCGATTGGTTCTCGTTGGGCATCTCGGTCAAATCAATGGCGAGATTCCGAATTTGGCGGTAGAATTGGTTCTGGTTGACATACCACTCGGAGCCGTTGCCGCCGGGAATATACACGTCGGTATCGATCAGCGCTATCCCGGCAAAGGTGGCCATTCCCTTGATAGTAGGCAACGGACTTGCTGTCGGGTCTCCGATGAATTGTGTGTAGTAATACTGGATCAGCGGCTTTGAGACCATGTAGGTGCCGGCGGGAAAGTAGACGATGGCGCCCAGAACGGTCGTGGAGCCACAGCCCAGGCCACAGCGGCCGCCGGCCAAGATGGCAGCATTGATGGCGGCCGTATCTAGTCAGCGGCCTCGTGTCAGTACAAACCCCGTGGGCGTGGTCAAAGACAAGGTGGATGCGTACCATCCGTAACGCCGTCACCCTTGGCTCCGAAGTCCATCACGTTCCGCCAGATCGGGTACCCAGACGGAGCAAACGGGGACTGCCGTCTCAGGTTAGCATACACATTTCAGGCTCTCGTAGAATATAGGATGCATGAGCCATGCCTGTCCGTGCACCATGTTGGCCAGCCAGTACCGAGTCGTCTGCCTGTTCACCAAATGAGAGCTCTCGATGGTCTTCAACTCCGACATGGCTGTCGGCTCCTCAAGTGATGGATTGTAACGATCCGGAGCATGACCATGGCGATTGCCGGTGTTATCCATCATGTACGCGGGGGGTGGGATGGGTGGTCCAACAGTGCCATTGAGCAGCGTGGTTGAGTTAAGAAGTGTAGTTGAGTTGATAAAAGTCACTCCAGTTGCGTATTGCACCATTAGACCTGCCACGACGCCCAGGTAAAGGGACCACATCTTGAACATGGCCTTGACTGGTTTCTTGGATGACTGCGGATGTCATGAAAAGGTCCGACATGCGCTGAAGCCGCCATCTATGTACCAATGCCTCGAGGGGTGAGCAGGTCACGTTTCAGCACACACATGGACCAAAAAAAGGTGTGAATCCACTCCTTACCGCTGTTATTGGAAATGACGCCGTGTCGCGGCAGAACATAACCGCTATTACCGCGGGTGGTGATAAACCGCGAGTGGTAATAACGTTTCAATATGGCAACACGCCGAAAAGACTGCTCCGGGTTAATAGCGAGGCTGACCGAGCATGACCACAACAGTGACAACACTTGCTGACTAATTATCTGACATGCAGCGAACCCCGTAGCTGCCACACGTGGTGTTCCCGAACCAGCAAATGTTATCGTTCGCTTGGAAATAAGGTTGGTTTGCAGGTCTGAAGACTGGGATTCGACACCCGACGGTATATCTCCTAAAGTCCGAAGCTTTTGTTTTCCAGATTAGGCAGGATTCAGTCAAATAGTCCCTCTGCCCGAGTAGCCTTGCTTACCTACGTTCCATGACACGCAATAACTTACCTGCATCGTGTAAGCCGGCGCACACCACAAAAGGCGCTCCGAAGCTAGTCCGTGACAGTGTGCTCTGGCAGAAGACATGTCCTGCCTTGGCCCGTTGATAAAACCCCCCACTTGACGACGCATGCTGTTGTTCCAGAGGCAATCCAGGTCTGGCAAACAGAATGAGGTCAAACATGGCGAGACTCATTCACTTCTGTGTTTTCCTCGGCGCTCTGTGGTCTTGTGTGCAGGGAACGACTTTTATCAATAATCAGTATTTTGCGCTCCTGGGGCCAGGCCTGACTGACTCACCACTTCTTACCGACTGTCCGGTCGAAGACAATGGCAAAATCATACAAGCCTACCACGATGCTCTGAACCTTGCAGGGGAAGCCCGTGACCAGCTTCGGCTGGGTGGACCGAATCGAGCGCGTCAGATCACACGTTTCTTCGATAAGGTGTTCACTGACGGTACTGGGCGGCGGTCTTCTACACAGGCCATAGCTGGTAAAATTCCAATGCGACATGTTGTCCTTTCAAGAAAGGCATGCGGGCTTTGCTGACTGCTTCTGGGGCAGACCAGTTCAATGGCATCGCGACCGAGAACGTCCTTCCCAGCGTTCTTATCTTCCACTGTGCAGTGAATTGGAAACTCAACCTGAATGCTCGGAAGTCCAATCTGGACTTATTCGATACACGCTCAGACTGCAGCGGCAGAACCACGTACGTCGTCATCAGGACCCCTCCATATCTAAAGAAAGCAAATCTCACGTCCAGTCCCTAGGGCTGTCACAACCGTTATCCGAAGCGGCAGATTCGGCTCGAAGGGAGATCAAGACCCGGACTACGGCGCTAACGGCGCCTTTCGATCGGGCACTCACATCATGCTTTGTCCTTCGTTTTTCAGTCTCCCGCCCTTGTCAGACATCACGACACCCGTAGCCACGAGCATCCTTGACCGTCGGTTAAACCAAGGAATGGTGGTACTGCACGAGTTAATGCACGCCTCCAGCGAGGCTATCGACGGTAAGTCTTTTCAAGGCGGCGGTAGGTGATGGCGACATGAACGCGCAGGCTGATCATTCTCCACTGCACAGACGGAGGATACGGCTATGGGGGCGTTGTTGACGTCGCCAACGGCATGCCCCCTAAAGGCAACGGCATCGTGCCTGAGACAAATGCTGACACATTCGCGTTGTTTGCAATGGGTACGCTTCACTCCCAATCGTAACGAAAAGAAATCTAGGTAACTAACCAATCACTTTGCGTATAGTCTGCACTGCAACAAAAGGGATGCGGAACTTTGACTGGACCACCGGCATGGCGCAAGCTCCTCAGTAGATGTGGATTCCGAGGAGGGGGGAAAGGGGTTAGGGGTTAGATATTGTGCAGTTAAAGACGGACTACTGGCTGGAATGGCTGCTAGCTCTAATGCTTGGGATCATGTAGGGTAGCTAAAGGAAATAAAAATGACATAGCGATCGAGCACTTATCATTGTAGGACAGTATGGTCGACCGCGGTCAAAACTTTGGAGTACTTGTGGGCTGTTCTTAATATATTCCAAGCCAGTGTGGCACTTTCAAGTTCCTGTGGCGCCAGTAGAAAAGGGTCACAGTAAGAATGCTACCTCCGGAAAATGCTCGGGTGGTTTATGATGTTTTAACAAATAATTGGTAGGCAACTAGCTTGCTAAATTCGAAAGTGCCATGATTATCAAGTGTGAATCGACAGACGAAACTAGACTAATGGGGCTCTCAAACGCCCTTGTCAAACACATCTATAGGTATCGAACTTGGAATAATTGGCAAGTTGTTCGGGAACGTGGCTTCTGGGTAATAAGCAGAAGTTAGGTTCTTTGAGGAAGCTTAAGCAAACGTTTGATTCTTAGGATATTCACCAGCTCGACCCAAAACATCCAACACAGCGTGACCAGGGCCAACGTGCAAGGAACCTCTAATAGTTGAAGACGCGACACATGGAAAATTCAAAAGCGACCATTAAGCACAGTTACCTTTTTACACCTCGTTCTCAGTGTATATCTTGTGTATTTCCGCAAATGAATGTCTAAGATGGAGCCATGGCCGTCGAGTTCTCTAACTAATATGCCCCTTTCACTTGCCATCCGTAACCTGGTCCCAATCCAATATTTCCACAGACCGCAGTGCATGGAGAAGCCAAACGCACGCAATGTATGGAGTACCCGATCACAGTGCCTTCATGCTTAGCAAATAAAACCGTCGGGGCAGCAATCCGTGCCGCTTCGGTCACAGCCGTTGCAGCACCTCTGGCAGTTAACGCCCGGGTACCGAGTATTGTCGACGTTGGCGATGCACGCCGTGTTCGGCAGCTGACGGACAATGAAGCTGCCAATGCGGTCGTTCCAGCCAAGAGACCCCAGGTCGTCCTAGTATCTTCTGTGTCAGTAACTACGATCTGTTTCGAGAGATTGCCAAGACTGGACTTACGCTGCCGGGGTTGAAAATGGTGAACGTATCGGACGAGGCGCAGCCGGTGTCCGAGTGGAAAACGGCGGCATTGTCAGGGTCAGGTCCGAAGGACGAGATGGTATGCAGCCTGGTTGGGTGTGTCTGTGTTAATTGGGTACATTGAGGAATGTCAAGAGTAGTACGAGTATGCAACATAC